>WOVY01001012.1:0-200000 GCA_013436015.1 Rhipicephalus annulatus | reverse complement strand
TGAGAGAGAGAGCGAGAGAGAAAATGAGCACAGGAAAGCGACAAGCAGTGCGCTAGGAAAAACCAGGCTGAGCTGATTTGCTTAACTGCAAGGTGGCACAGAGTTAATGGTATTAAAGAGATGCATGCCTGCATGGTTTAGGTTTATTTTAGAACGAGGGTCTCGATCAGTGACGTGGCCAGGGGGCGGCACACCCAACATGTGCCCCCCCCCTGACATTATTTTTGCCATAGAGCACTGAATCACACCTACCGCCCCCCCCCCCTCTTGATAAAAATATCTGCCTACGCCTCTGGTTTTGACCCTAGCATATATACGATGATTTTTTTGTTTGCATGTTGACAGTAGCCAGCCCATAAACAACTCTTGCTGCGTGACGCCACGTAGCAAGTGACGTTCCAGCGAAAAATATGCGAAACTAAATTCTTGATATGTCTGCGAAAGGAATTCATCACCATATATTTAGTAATTCTCTCTGAAAAAAAAAAAACGCAATAGCGCCACCTTCACGCCACAGTTTTCGTGCGATAACATCCTTTCCTTCCTTCTTCCTCGCGTCCCATACAGCATGTATACATATGTATACGAGGCATGGACGGCGCGTGACCTTTTTGTGCGCACTGGAATGCGTCCGACTGGCTGATTGACTCGGTGACCAACATTCTTTTCGCCCCCTTCGTTTCGCTTCCGGCATTATGCGAGCTGCGCGGACCGCTCTTCCGGTGTTCTGCACTTCGCACAGAGTCGAGCGAATGGCGTGCCTGCGCGGGTAAATTGAGCGGCCACGACTCGGAAACGTGCCTCTTCAGAGTCGGGCCGAAATTCTGCGAGCTGCTCTTGTTGGGCTAACCCGCGCAATGTGCTTCTTTATTGGTATTATTTTTTGCTTCTGGGGTATAACTGTCCTGACGAGGGGATATGTAGTCCGGTGTCATTTTGTGCGTGCGCCGATGTAACGTGTCAAGGTGTGAAAATGGGCAAGTTGGCATCAGTCAGTAAAAAAAAAAAATTATTGAGATGTGCTGAGGAGTTTAAGCCACCAGGTTGTCCACGAGGGACATTCTAGCAGTCACTACTGCAGGCGACGCCTGAGTCGGGGCGGTTGCAGTTCTTCGGCTTTCTGGACTGCCTTTAGTTGGTGTTGGAGCATGGAGCTCCTGTGTGCCCTTCCTCTTTCTAGTCGGAATAACTGGTTAGAGATCCCTGAAGTAACGCGGAACATTGCCAGATCATGCGAGTCGGTGAACAGTAGACTACTGTGCAGCCTGGGCATTGGGGATTTGTGTTTGAGTCGTAACGGCTGAGTCAGCCCCGTGATGGGTACGATCTCGTTTGAAGCATGCGTTTGAAGCAGCGGTGTCGCACATACATGAAAAATGCATTAAACCCAAAGCATATCAATATTCGCTATCACGTTTTGATTGAGGCGTAATGCTGAATGTCCACGTTTTGTGCTAGTCTGGTACACGCTGTATAGAACGCCAGATGGTCGAAATTATACGAGGTTTTCCTCTATACGGCGTCTCTCGCAAGGCCTGGGTCGCTTCAGGATTCCGTAAACAGCCCTCAGTGTACAAACAACTCCGGTAAATACTACGCTTTGTCGGGATAGATTTCATGTGGAGCAGTCAGCGAGTGGCAGCTTACGCCTGATGTTTCGCTTGAAGCCGGGTGTTACGAGCTGGATCTATATATTCGTTTAAATTTAGTACTTGTGCACTCATACACCGTGAGCTCTCCAGACACGTTGGCTGCAGTGGCCCGTGAAGGGTAGCACATGATCCGACGTAACATCGGCGCACACGTTGGACGAGAAATGTTAATTACCTTCATTGACACGAAGTGCGTGCTTAGGCACAATGATGTACAGCCGTCAGCAAGTTTAATTCGAACGCCCCACAGCGTGTCCTGAAACAGTTTGATTGATGCCAGCGCCACGAAGCTTTGGGTTAGGTTGCCCAGATGTCACGCTTACATACCGAGTTGCCGAGATACAATCCAAACGCGCCCATCTCGGTAGCCGCACCGAACGATTTACTGTTCCAGCTTTGGTAAAAAAAAACAAAAACAAATTCAGGGGACGACCACAAGAGCGTCCAGACGTAGGCAGATGGACATGTGGAAATGATGTAAATCGGTATTTTGTTCGCTAATAAATGATTCGAATTCGATGGTTGACTATAGGTTTTTAGGATGTCAACCCGGAACAACACGAAAATGTAAATTACACGCTAGTATACAGTATTAACACTGCAGTGTACTGATGTGGCGTGTTAGTCTTTAACATTATAGTAGTTCGGCAAATAAATATATGACCAGGTTGTGAGAAAATACGAACGTGGAAGCCAGTTGGCGTCAACACTTCCGGGTCAGTCAAAAGACCCACGAACAAAGCTCCTATCGCACGTCTCTAACACATCTGGCGGTGTCTGCTGCATTGTCAATACTTCCTGCGACCCAAAAACGCAGCTGTGTCGTGTTTACCTCGAGTGGCGAGACAACGAGACAAAAGCACGACCCTTTCGCTGGAACAACAGCTCTGAAATATATATATATATATATATATATATATATATATATATATATATATATATATATATATATATATAATTATCGCAATGCATTTCGGTTTTACTAGTGCAGTTGAGCCTCGATCAAGCGATGTTTTGTTTTCATCTCGCGGAAAATCCGCTTGTTTACGCCTTGAATTGCCGACCTTATTTTGCAATCTACGTGCAGCTTGAACAAACATTGTACGAAGTAGCTCCGAGTAAAATCTGGATTCAACTTCCCCCTTTAAGTAAGCGTGGTAGGTGAAAAAAAAAGTCACATAGAAAATTCATAAATAAAGAAAGCAAGAATTATGTACCTTCGTATCACGTTATTTCCTATTATTCAGGGAACATGAAAATTAACTTTGCCATTCACCCCGAAAATTGAAAGCAGGATGCCGCTTCCCGGTTTTGATTGCATGTTCACTTCCCAAAATGATCACACAGCATATGAGGTGTAACCATGTTACAGTCGACGATTCTATCACAATGCCAGTGATTATTTCTTTCTGTCCGGGCTAAGAGTTGCTCGGTGCGACAAGCTGTGACAGTCAGCGGCTACGCTGTTGTTCTTTAACGTGCACCTTAATCTAACTTTAGGCGGGTGTCTAGCATGTCGTCTCCATAGCAATCAGGTCGCCGCTTCGAGGGTCGAACCCACTTCGCTCTGATGCTTTACTTCGTTCAAGTCAGCACTGAGTGCCGTGAACCGTGCAACAATGCGGCTGCCGGGGCGGGAAACACCCCCATGCTTAAACACCCATGTGCTTCAGTTTAATTTGATTAATTGATATGTAGGGTTTAACGTCCCAAAAACCGCCTTGTGATTATGAGAGACGCCGTATTGGAGGGCTCCGTAAATTTAGACCACCTGTGGTGTGGGATTCAGTTTAAATGCACGTTAAAAAAAAAACACCTCAGGAGGTCAAAATTAATCTAGAACTCCTGATGCATCATGTCTCGTAACCTTGTTGTGGCTTCCGTGTGTGAAACCCTGAGATCAAGTAATTTTTATCCAACGCCATCATTTCCGAAGACCTATCGGTACACCACCAACAACAATAAAAACCACCATAGATGGCGATTCTCGCTCACTCGTTTTCACAGCGTATGGTATACTGATGACATGTGTAAGTGTGGAGACGTATTAGAACAAAACCCTACCACAGACGTGGGAAGACCCCGATCAAGGAGTAGTTGCCGCTATTGTGTTTTAATGTGGCGCCCTTTCAAACTTTTTCAGCATGGTGCAAAAACGCTACATGTCGGCATAGTCGAGGTACCCGAGAACATGTCGTGAACCAAATATTCACGCAAATCAAATTCGCAATAAATTCTCAAATTCTACTAAAATTTGTTTTCTCTTCCCTCGAAAAATGGCACTACAAGCTCCAAAATTACTGGTCACAACCATTGTACCTGCCATTGGTTAATTTGAGCATGGCGTGCTATGACGTTACTGGGGCAGCCGTGGGAGGCCGCGACTTGTTCACGCGTGCGTGCGCGATCCCACTGAAAATTCAAGTATTTGAAAAAAAAATGCTGAAGGTCGTGAGGCACGCATGACGTATTTTCCCTCACCATGCCATCTCTCCCTCCTTAGCTTCCAGCGTTTTTGTCAGGACGATAGAAGAGGATATGCAATGGCAGCGTGCGACAAATTTTTGCAACTCCGCTGGTACTGGGCAGTCTCTAAACATTTTTGCAGTGGTGCATTCATCAGGCATCAAGCTCCTTTAGTGAATTGTTACCATGGCTACTTAAAAAAGCGCTGCAGGGCCTCTTCAAAGGACGACAAAGACACGACACAGGTTGTTGCTCCAATTTAACAGGAACCGAGCGAACACAAGACAAACGTTCAGTTGTTGCAGTAAACATTGTCGTATGCTTTTTCTTCCATCCTTCTTTTTTCCCCTTAGCGTTTGCTATCGGTGTGAAGTATGTTTGAGTCAGTTTGATCTGTGGCAGAAAAAAAAAATTCCGTATTTCTGGTTACCCATAGCAACCATGGTGAGAACGCAACTAAACATAACACACAGGAAGAAACAGACCCGCTCTTGGCCACACGAATGAGCTTTGTAGCTTTTCTTTGACTCACATCTCGTTGGCTCGTGCCTTCGCTGTGTCTCAATTTCAAATAAATGTCTAACGAGAGCGCACCGGAAGCAACAGTCGTACAATTAGAATAATTTTCTGTCTCGCTCGTTTAACTGCCCTTGAAGGAAAAAAAAAAAAAGTCAGGGCCGACCTTGGATGGCGCCGCTCGAGCGATTCCCTCTTGGTTATACGTAAATACATGTCACGCTTCACGAATACGTCCCTCGCAAAGGAGCCGGGACAAAGCAAACAGAAAAAAAAAGGCGATGGCCAAGATGAATATGGTCGGAAAGTAAAGAGCGCATCTCGTACGCCCGCGCGATTTCAGCGCGTTCTTTTTTTCATATCGAAACGACTACGGTGCACGGTCACGCATGCGAGCGCACATGATTGCCTCCGCTCATGTGATCATGTGACAGCAGCGGAGCACGGTCGTCATGCTCACAAGCCTCCACCGCACTCGTTTGGAAACGCACAGCGGGATGTGCAGGAGACATCGTCGTGCAACACGGGATGTGACGCGCACAGGAAAAGGAGTGGCAGTCCAACGTTAGTCTCGGTGTAGTAAACGGTTCTGTGAGCGCTAGGTCTGTGCTCATTGATAGTATACAGGATAAAGAGGCTCAGTTCAGCGTTGCGCCGGATTAGGTTTAGTTTCCTTCAGTGGTATACGTAAGCGCTCGACTCTAAACAGGAATCTCCCATTACAAGTTTGGACAAAAATAATATGAGGTTGAATTTACAATAATGCTAAGACAGTTTTTTTTTCCAAATTTCAAAAATACTTTCACCTTTGTTTTCATTCGGCACAAACCGTGCCCTGAATACCGTTCATTCGTTTATTCAGTCGGAACCTCCTAGAATGTCATCGATCATTCTAATCATAATGCACGTGTGACATGAGTATTGGTACTGTAATGTACCATGCTGCACACGTAACAAACGCTTTAGAACCACAGATCAGATTTTCGGTGGCTGGCGGACTTGTTCACCGCTATTAATTCTGTGTTACTTGCCTTAATGGCGTGAGTTTGGCCAATGAATAATTTGGTGTTTGAAGCCATTACTGCTGATTTCGTCACTGTTAGAGCAATTGGACAGATATACGCATACTTAGGTTTGTATACGTGCACAGTTAGTGTTGGCACGGGGTCAATATGGCTCGAATCGTTTGAAAGTGCTCTCGCAGACGCAGCCTCAGTGGTATCTGGACTGCAGTGAAGTATAAAGAAATGATATACTACATACTCTCTTATTAGATTGACAAAATGTATGGCACAATTTTCTTATGTAGTTTGCCAGCTACTTTACGTTGAAACGTTTCCCGGCAGTGCCACCTCTACTGCTGCACCATTAAGTCAAGCCGCAACAGGACCAACCTATTCAAAGAAGACTGCGGAGAGGACTATCTCTACAGAGGAATGGCCTACTCTTCCAAGTCATCCGCTAACCATTGAACGTCAAAAGACCACGCCCAGTCAGAGGTCTTCACCAACCACTGATGACACACATAGGAAAGATGAAAGTCATAACTATGCTTCGTTCTCTCATGGAAGCCATCCGGGAGATCTCGTTGGACATGAGGACAACGTCTGCTTGAAGCGCTCTCAAAGTACTGGACGACTTAAGCCCAATACTCGAATCGCTCGAGTAGAAATATGGCTAACAATCGCCATCATTTCTAAGAAGTCAAGGAAGCATCCATCATTCAGTGCAACTCCAGTGGGCTAAAACCTCGCCATTTCGGACTTTCGTCAGTTAGTGTGCGTCTTCATGGTCCAAGTCATGAGCGTCTGTGAGCCCAATGCATGTGCGTGCTCTCCTCTCTCTCCCTTTTTCCATATTTGAAACTCCCCCATCCCTATCCGCAGTGTAGGGTAGCATACCGGTCGCTCCAGACTGGTTAACATCCATGCCTTTCCTTTGCCTCCTACTCCCCAGTTTGCCTCCGCATTTGTCCAGTTTGCTATCACACGCAAAGAGAAATTGCGTTGAAGCTGTATTCACACCACGAACCAAATCACGATTGGAGCCTGCTGATGGCGTACTACGTCACGTCAGTCGTTTCTACGTTCCCGCTTCGGTCCGCGCGGGCAGATTCGAGAAACATCGGAAGCCCAAATTGTTGTTGGGATCTTAGGGGTGCTACGCCGAAATCCTCGCTTGTAGCGTGAATTCTCGCCTGTGCTGTGACGACTGCGGAGGGATCTGAATTACGTCACACGTCACGTTACTGATCCATCCGCGATTACGTCCGTTCTGTGAATCCAGCTTGAATAGACACCATTATATGAAAATAAAAAAAGTGCGAAAGAAAGCCAAAGAATAAGATATACTTTGCACATTGCATTGCGGTAGGTTCATCTTAACTTTAGCAAAGAAAATGCTTTTATAGAATGCTTTGTATGTAAAAAGGGAGATGAATGAGAGTATACTGAATATACTCTGCGGCTAAAGTACGGTAAGCTCTCCCTTTACCTGTGTATCACTGGCAGTGGCGTAACTAGATAGGACGGCGCCCAGGGCAAATATATTTCCGCGCCCCTCATTATCCCCCCCCCCCCCCCATTAAAAGCGCTAATATAGGCTTCCGCGATTGCCTACTGGCGCGCGGCGGGCCATTTCGGAGGCCAAGGGCCACCAGTTCTGATTTCGATGAGCTACGCCCGCGTTTTTGTATAGTATTTTTCTTTTTTTATTCAAACTTCCGGAAGTCCCTTACCCGTCATTGTTCTCTTCCAGTCCACACTGCAAAAAGCTTGACGGCACGGGCGCTTCCCAGGCCCAAGTTTCTCGTACCTAAGCTTTCGCGCTATTTGTGCATCCCAAGGAATGCAGGGTGAGTACAAAACAAAGCAACCAGCTAGACACCGCGCCCTCGGGTCTGGTATGGGGGTTAAACTGGTCGGAGTGTTCTGCCGTTTCGCTCCGTTCGCTGTTCCATTGATGGAGGTCATCCTTGTGCGGCCGCATTCTTTCAGGGAAGTTCTTGGTTTCTCCAACGTACGAAGCGGGGCAGTCGGCACATGCTGTCGGGTACACTACGCTCTGCGCTTTTTTCGCAGGTGCGTGTTCTTTGGGCCAAAGGATGAACCTGCCCATGGCGGTGGATGGCATGTGGGAAACGTTGACCCCCGCCCTTCTATTGCTTTGCTGGCGCCCGCGATGCAGGGAATCAACAAACGTCGCCGTCGTGTCACGCTTTCTCCGTCTTTCCTCCAGAGAACTCTGCGAATAAACGCCTTTGTTTAGCCTTTGGTGCCGAGGTCACGGATTATATTCGCCCTTCCTTCCGCCGCTGCGTGGACGATTAGTCGTTGGACGATCGGCTATTTCGTTGGAGTTTTCTGTTCTTACTCAAAAAAGGTGCATTCGAACTTTTTTATTTTATTTTGTTTACGTACGTGGTTGGTTTCAGGGAAGCTTTCAGTAAGTGGTTTGGGAGGCTGGTGGGGTTCGCTGAAACTCATCTAACCCAGTGCTGCGGAGCACAAAACAAAGCTTAGCCGAGGGTCATGGGAAGGCACGGAGGTAGCGCAGCAAAATGAAAATAGAGGATCCTTTTCCCGATGCAAAAGCCATTGCGGCAACCCTTTCCTTCACCACCATCCCCACTTCCAGTCGTACATTACAACCTCGCCCCTCCCCCCTTCCAGGCGGTTTTACGGAAAAAAAACATTGACAACCTTTCCAGGGGGCGCCAACCCGAGGACTCGGCTTGGCGCCCCCTCCCTAGTGGCGCCCGGGGCACTTGTACCCCCTTGCCCCCCCCTAGTTACGCCACTGATCACTGGAGCTTTTTGCACCCGCCAGCTATTGAATACCCAATCTACGTTTTGCGAAACAAATCTAAACGAATATTGAAAGAAAATAAAAACTATTGCGCATAAACAAGTTACATAAAGCGCTCCACCGGGGTGGCCTCGTGGGTAAGGTTGCTGAACCGCAAGTCGCGGGATTGAATCATAGTTGCGACGGCTGCATTTTCGATGGAGGTGAAAATGCTGTGTGCCCGTGTGCTCAGATTTGGGTGAACGTTAAAGAACCCCAAATGGTCGACATTTATGGAGCCCTCCACTACGGCGTCTCTCATCATCATATGGTTTTGCGACATTAATCTTCACATAGCATCATTATCATTAACTACATAAAGCCCTGTAATACGCACTGGACGTTCAAGGCCGGGGTTAGGTACAATTTTTTTTCGCTTCAAGTTCGTCATCCTATTATGCGTCATGCATTATAGTTTTTACCAGCGTCTTTTAAACCAGTTGTCGGTGCACGCTATTAATGAGAATTCTGTTTGGTGAAGGAGGAAACATTCATTTATTATTCGGCTAGTAAATTTATGTACGTATACTTGCATGAGATTATAGTTTATTCGATATACCGCCCTCACTTGCAAGGTGCCTTGGCGATGACAGATATACGGTATTGCCGGCATCGCTAATGCAGCCACAAATTCGCTATCTTGAGCACTGCCTCTATACCACCACACTTCATGCTCCACTGCATTAATCACGAAAGGTCATAAAAATGCTAACGGATGGTAACAAATGTACACACACAAGCACACGCACACACACGTGCAGGCACACACAAAAGGCCGCTCCGCATTAGTGTTGTGAAGCCTGAAGGAAGTGCCGAGCTGAAGCATTATCTCGGGTTTTTTTTCTTTCATTCCTCTCGTTTTTCCTTCTCTCTCTCTCTCTCTTTTTCTCACTTGCCTTATATTTTTACTATTTTTATTACCGGTTTTACTTTTGATGCGCCCAGCGATGACATCATATACGACAGCTCGGGCTCGAGATGTTTTCCACTTTTAATATAATCTAAACGCTCGAAGAAGAGGAAGAGTACTTTGATTTGATTGATTTGTGGGGTTTAACGTCCCAAAACCACCACATGATTATGAAAGACGTCGTAGTGGAGGGCTCCGGAAATTTCAACTACCTGGGGTTATTTAACGTGCACACAAATCTGAGCACACGGGCCTACAACATGTCCGCCTCCATCGGAAATGCAGCCACCGCAGCCGGGATTCGATCCCGCGACCTGTGGGTGAGCAGCCGAGTACCTTAGCCACTGGACCACCACGGCGGGGTGAGGAAGAGTACTTGACTTCGGCGCGAATGCATTCTCAATTTTCTACAGCTGGCTATGCTATGTGCTATAAGCGAGATGGGGGGTGGGGGAAAAGTCAGCTCCATACGTTGACAACGTGAGGGTGGTAAACGCTGCGACAAACCTCCCTCCCTCTGAAGGAACCCTGCACATGGTTATGCACTGCTTTCCTAAACTTTGAAACCAGAATGCCATCTCTTTCAATGGGGGCGTGAGCCTCTATATTTAGACGTGTCCGTAGCAAAAGTCTAGAAAAAAAAATGTTTGCTGAGAGGTGTTGGAACAGAGTTTAGAAATGCGGTATCTATAGGCCTGCGCAAATGACGGATACGTTCGGCAGCAGCCGGGAAGCAAAATGTCGGGACGCAAAGGTTCAGGCGTGCGAGGATGCAGGGGCGCTCTTCTTCTCCAGCCTTGTTTTCTTCGTTGGTCGCGGCAGCTTCCGTCTTGGCGGTGCCGTTCTCTTCCCTGCACCATAAATCACGCGCGCCATACTGAAATCCTCGCTGCTGGCACTGCTCGCGGACCGAAACCCTGCACTGCACCGTGGCCTCGGCGCGCATGAATCAATAATTTAAGCGGACCCTCCTGGGTCGCATAGGGCGGCATTACTACCACCGAATGAGAGAAAAATAGAAAAAAACATTGCATTGTTTTTGATGGAGTCCGTAAACATGTTTCAGATTACGAGACTTTAATTTTTTTTTTCAAAAAGTATGGCGGGGTTGTTTATCTTATATGAGGGTATTGATGGTCCATACGGTGACATGTGGCCGTGACTCCCTGCTGCTGACTATACGACATTTCGCACACTATGTTGCAGAGACCTAGCCCCGACATTTTATTTTTCAGGGGGAAGGGGTAGGAAAAAGGTTGTTTAAGCATAATTAGTATGTTCATGCATCCGCTAAATGCGCGCGCGCGATTGTATACTCACGCAAAATTGAAAACTATAAGGGTAGGGGGGGGGTGGGGGGTCGGCTACTCTTTTTCATCACCTCCTCCTGGCTACAACAGGGCTATGTAGCGTGTTTCTGGGTGAATTCACTCTCTTTTGCTTGCTAGAACTTAGACACTAAATTTAGATGAAATTAAACAAAATATCGAACAAAGGAGCAAGCAAGCAAGAAACAAATACGATTTTTTTCTGAAAAAAAAAAGGCAGATCTTACGTACAGCGGGAATTGATTATATGCGAAGCACGAATGCGGAAGGTTGATATGTCACTTTAAAATCAGCACAACGTCACGAGGTGGAGGTAAATTATGC
The DNA here is from genome assembly GCA_013436015.1 of Rhipicephalus annulatus. NCBI lineage: Eukaryota > Metazoa > Arthropoda > Arachnida > Ixodida > Ixodidae > Rhipicephalus > Rhipicephalus annulatus. The sequence goes on along the minus strand of WOVY01001012.1, from coordinate 188,958 downwards.
CGTACACGGATTCCGTGTCATGATTACCATCTTTGGATGTGTCGTTTACCTTCGTCATCTATTCACGTCACGAGATGCCAAACTTAGTATATGTGAACCTAGCGAGACCTAGTCATGTTGTTACATGACACGCATCTCATGATTATCATGTTCGCACCAGTCACGTACCTTCGTCATGCATTCGCGTACCTTAATACCAAATTTCGTATATGCGTCGCTTATGAAATGGCCGCGAACGTATCATGAGCGTGGCATGTAGTCATGTTGTCACATGACACGCATGTCATGATTTTCATGTTAGGGTCTGTCGCTTGTGTTCTCCACGCAATCATGTCATACCATATCAGTTTTACAACATGTCACGTGAACCAAACCACTGCAAGAGCAGCAAGACCATGAATTGTAAATTATGACATTCATGACATACATGTCATGATTTTCATGGTATGACTAGTCAGATATGTTCTTAATACAGTCATATTATGCCATACCAAGTTTGGTATCGATACCATTATTGAAACGGCCAGGAGAGCTAAAAGTCGCAGGCGGCTAGATAGATAGATAGATAGATAGATAGATAGATAGATAGATAGATAGATAGATAGATAGATAGATAGATAGATAGATAGATAGATATGCTTAATGTCGCCGAAGTTCGTTAAGAAATGCTTCTAATTTAATTATTCATGTATCCGTATTCGCAATCATCGCTCCGTACCTGTCGGCAGTTTACTTTTCTCAAAGCAAATAAAGCAAAAAAAGAAAAGCCTGATGTTCGGATGGTTTCCGTACACACTGTAGCGCAAGTGCCAGACCGATAAAAAAGTGTTCCATAGGGCGAAATGCCACGCGCAGGAACGGGTGAACGTGTGGGTTTGGTTGGTGACACATGTTCGAGAACGATTAAATGGCTCGAGACGCTGATATCGCACCAGAAGGATTATCTCGACAGCAACAAAGGGTGTTTCTGGGCCCCAGTCAGCAAGCCATGCTTAGTCTTGCTCGAAAATAAGAACTATTCACGTGCCGAAGTAACTATTTCATTCCCAGGCACTCCATTAATGTCCAAGTAAAAGCACGAGCTTTCTTTTTGCACTTTGATCCCATCAAAATAAGAATGAGTCTTGAGATCGCAATCGTGACATCGAGTATAGCGAACCAGTGAAACGCCAATGCCGCCAAGCTAGCACCGAAGAAAAAAAAGTAATACGACAGTTTTAGTTGTGAATTAGTTTGACGTCGTTGCTTCGTGATGAACCTTCCTTTGTGCTTGATGCGTGTGCAGTGGTGGCACTACAAAAAAGTTAAAGGCGTTAACATAGATTCGTAGTCTTAAAAAAACGCACGAGGACTTTGACTGCCTTTTCATGTTCAGCCGACATTTTTTTTCTATTTTTCCTCTTTTTTTTCTCTCTCTCTCGCTATTATTTTTATACACAACTTTTTCATTCCCCCAGCGTAGGGTAGCAAGCCGGGCATGGGCCTGGTTAACCTCCCTGCCTCCTCTCGTTGTTCTTCCATCCTGCTTGGTGCTTAGCGCTCAGATTTAATAGACCAAGAATAGCCTGTATAACGCTGCCTGCACACGTGCCTCTGCAAAGCCTTCAAGAGCACGGCAACGGTAAGCGAAACGCGAGACACGAAGGAACGACCTACGAAAGGCACGCGTGTCCCCTGCAAACGCAAGTTGTAAGACGACGCTGAATTCCCGTGTCCGCTTGCTCGCCCTCGACGCTCTGTCCTCGCAGTCGTCGAAAGGCCGCCACACTCAAGATTGCTGCCATCGCAACGATGACGAATGAGTTGACTGCATGCGCTGCCTATAGGTGTGTGTGCTGTGTTTACTGTGTGTGCGAAAAAAAGTATACATGCGAGAAAAAAAAAGAAAATGGATTCCAATGCAACTTCATTTCGCTATCATGCACCATTTCGCTATCATGCACCATCTTTTTGGATTTTTCTGAGGCCGTTGACGTCGTACCCCATCAGAATTTAATAACAAAATTATTAGCTATAGGCTTTGAGCAGAAGGTTGTAGCATGGATCGCGAGCTACTTGAGTAACAGAAGACAGTGTGTTACCATAAATGGCTGTCTCTCGAAAGAGTTGGCAGTGCATTCGGGAGTTCCGCAGGGCTCAGTCCTCGGACCTCTTCTTTTTTTGGTTTATATTAATGATATTTATTTTTGTGTCGAGCCACCGATCCAGATTAACTATTTGCGGACGACTGCGTAGTGTACACATCCATAAATAACCAAGAAGACCAAATTAAACTTAATGATGCCTTGCGCTCAATTAACGAATGGTGTATAAGGTGGGGACTAAAAATAAATCGTTCAAAAACAAATTCCGTTACGTTTACCAACAAAACGTTACCCCTTCATTTTACATATTTCATAGGAAATGCTGCAATCACGAGAGCTGATCGGGTTAAATATCTGGGAGTTACACTTACCAGTAACCTCAGTTGGGAAACGCACGTTGAAAATGTGTGTTCGGGTGCACTGAAGAAATTGTCCTTTTTGAAAAGAAAACTGCGTAACACTCCTCCCACGTTAAAACTAAAAGAGTATAAAGCACTCGTGCGACCAAAATTGGAGTATGCCGACATTATTTGGAGCCCTTGGCAACAATATTTGATTAAGAAAATAGAAAGGGTCCAAAATTTAGCTTTGCGCTTTATATATTTGTCACAGAACGAGCGCTAAAAATGGGCGGGCCGCCAAATTCTTGCGATAACGGGCGGGAGAAACGCCGCGAGGTCAAAAGAAAAAAAAAGAAAACGAACATCCAAGGCTCCCCGGGCGCGCGCTCTCCCCTCGGAAGCGTGGCTTCGCCGACGAACCTCCTCACCCCACATCGGCGGCCCAGCAAGCCCGCGATATTTCTAGAACGAAGGAGGCGTGGTCACGCCGAGTTGAGTCATCCGACGCGGAGGGCAGTCGAACCGTCTCGCCTCTCCCCAGCCTTCGCTGCGCATCGCGCCGACGAAATGAGGAGAACTTTCTGGAATGTCGCGCGGAAGGTATTTAACCGAGCAGCGGAGATGAGAGATCAGGAGAAGACGGAAGTTAGCGCAGGAGCGCGTAGGGATTCCGCCGTGTAGTCGGCGAAGGTTTTGTCCGTAGAGGCAAAGCAGGAGAAGATGATTTCCACCTGAGGGGTGACGACTCGAGCTACAGGCAAGAGTGTGTGTTTACCGCTATCGAGCGAAGACGCGTGGCAACAGCTGCGCGTGTGAAGCCGACGTGTTTCCGGCGAAGAAGTTTGAAGCTTGGAGAGTGGCCATTTGAAGACGCGAGGTTTCCTGGAAGAGAAACTTCAGGGGGCAGCGGAACGACGACAACGCTGGACTTTGAGTGAGTGATTCTCGGAAGAGTGTCATTCAGACTTTTGTTCCAAGGACTTTGGACTGAATAGGTTTTCTATCTCTTTAGTCTTTAAGTGTCTTGGTTGTTAAATGCATGCGACTGCATTGTAGTGTGTATTGTTGTCTGTGTCCGTTGTTTTGAGTGTGGCTGATTGTACTGTGTAGTACGTTGGTTGGTTGGTGACATATCGTACTCAACTATTGTAGAGTGTGCATATTTGTGTATTGTTTTTCTGATCTGCCATTATTGAGAATATAAATTTGTTGGTTTATCAACTCTCGTCTCTGACTTATTCTTTGGGCCACAGCCGGCGTCCGCTGGCGCGCCAAAAAGGACCACTTCTAAATTGTCCACGCTTTCGTGGTGCGGTTCGGGGGGCCGATACTTCGGCCCTTGGAATTAGCCCGGCGATCACCTCCCTAATTAACGGGACTTGTGTGACAATTAATCTGGCGTCCGCGACACAGGACCTTTTGTGCACAGTGTGTCCAAAGTAGTGAGAAAGAGCCTCGAGTTGTTGATAGTGCTATCGGAACGATTTTGTGGCTTGTTCAGTGTTCTCGTTAACGAGTGCAGGGGAGTGTTCCGATAGACTGATTTAGGCAGATACTTTTTGCACGCGGCGAGCTTTTAGTTGCGAGACACAATGGATCTCGAAAAGTTAGTCGCTCTTGGTGAGAAGATGGGTCTTTCTGGCGCCGAACTACGGAAGTGGGTAAGCCAGAAAGAGAAAGAGGCAGCTGAAAGGGCCAGGGAAGAAAAAGCAGCTGAGTTGGAACGAGAGAGGTTGGCAGCTGAGAGAGCCAAGGAAGAAAAAGCAGCAGAGTTGGAGAGAGAGAGGTTGGCAGCTGAAATGGCGAGAGAAGAAAGAGAGGCAAAGGAGCGACAGCTGAAAGAAGAAAGAGAACAGCAATTGAAGTTGGAGTTGGAGAGAGAGAAGTTGGCAGCCGAAAGGGCGAGAGAAGAAAGAGAAGCGAGGGAGCGACAGCTGAAAGAAGAAAGAGAAGCGGAGATGGCTGAAAGGGAATGGCAGCGGCAGCACGAGATGGAACTCGAACGCCTCCGTTTGCAACAGCGAAGTGAAACTCCCGTCCAAGCTAGAGTTGAAAGCAGCGAACGGGAAGATCATGGCTTCCGCTTGAACCCGAGCAAGCTGCTCGTAGCGTTTGATGAAAGGAAGGACGACCTTGACGCGTACCTTCACCGGTTTGAGACGATTGCGAGGAGCCAGAATTGGCCGGAACATCAATGGGCAACTGCTTTAAGTACCTGCTTGAGTGGTGAAGCACTCAGTGTGTACGGAAGGCTGACGCCGACCGATGCAGCCAACTACGCAAAGGTGAAAGCTGCTTTGCTGAAGCGATTTAGATTTACTGTGGAAGGATTCCGGGACAGATTTCGGACAGGAAAGCCAGCTGATGGGGAGACGGCTACGCAGTAGGCCGCCCGACTTTGCCATTATTTCGACAGATGGATTGAACTTTCAGGGACAGCGCAGGAGTACGATGAACTTAGAGAGCTCCTAATTAGAGAACAATTTCTTACTAGTTGCCACCCAAGCCTGTCACTGTACTTAAAAGAGAGGAAGGCCGACTCACTTGAAGACATGCTTGAATTGACTGATCAATTCTTGGAAGCGCAAGGTGGAACTAATTTGGCCAGAGTCAAGAAGGAGTGTCCTGAAGATCCGAAGAAATCGGCTCCCGAAGAAAAGAAGCGTGCACCGGAGAACATTCCGCGATGTTTTCTATGTAACCGAGTGGGTCATCGCGCGAAAAACTGTCGAACGATCTTTACGAGCCCTACGGTTGTAAAATGTTTCAAGTGTGGACAGACTGGGCACAAAGCAGATGCATGTCGAAACGGAGCGAGTCAAACTCACCAGGTATCCTGTGTGCAAGCGGCACCGAAATCCGGTGATAATGCCGTCATCGATGGATTCGTAGAATTGAAAAATGGGGAAAAAATTCCTATTGTGGGTGCGGTAATGGCAAAACAGCCAACCGGTGTTTCGAAGGGAATGCCAACGCTGCCTGGAAAAGTCGCGGACAAAAAGATTACGATGACCGGCAGCTCCACTGTTATCGTGCGGAGAGATTTGGTACGGGAAAGTGAGTTAACAGGCAAAACGAAACCGGTTTGCTTAATTGACCGTACAGTTCGGATGCTTCCCGAAGCAGAGATTGAGGTGGAAACCCCGTACTTCAGCGGGAAGGTTACCGCTCTATGTATGACAACCCCCCTTTACGACCTTGTCATCGGAAACATCGACGGGGCGCGAGGACCGAATGATCCGGAATGTTTGGGAGAAGACCCTAAGATAGAGCCTTCGCCAACCCAGCGACCGCGAGATACAGTGGAGGAGCATTCCGTGACGGATCTCACTAGAGCCCAAGGTGAAGCCGCGGCGCGAGACAGCGAATGAGAAGATGATCGAGTCGAATGAGTTCACGGGGTGCGCAGCTGGACGTACGTCGGCACGACCCCAACCGACCGAGAGTGTAAAAATGACGGAGTCGGCCAGCCAGGCCCAATGCCGTGACATGAACAAGCTGGTAAATAAACCGACAGGACCCGTTGAACGTTATGACCCGTTAACGGTGTCGGAGGTGACAACGATGGCTGAGACGCCGCCTCAGATATCGTCGTTGGAAAAGGCTCGCCGAAAAAGAACAAGGAAAAACAAGAAGAAATCGAGCGAGCACCGCAAGAAATGACGCAAGCGAAATACACAGGATAAATGCTGAAGTCGAATCAGACTGTGTTTGGCAGTGTTGAGTGCCATATGTTGTGTTAATGTTGTGTTATCCTGTGTCACAAGTGTCGAAGTGTCTGTGCTGTGGTGTGATGTATAGTGTTGTATAATTGTTGTAATGAGAGAACTTTGCACGTTTGTATTGTTTGGAATGAGTGATGAAGTGTTGTAGTCATGTACCTGTGGCTATATTTCATGTGTTGTGGAATTGAACTACAATGTAAGATTGTATTGAGCGATCTATTGCGAATGTGAAGTGTCATGAGCGACGGTTTGTGTTACAGTCTTTCAGAGTGTGTGGTGACTGTTCGCGCTCGTTTGTGTGGTTTTGAATATTATGAGATAATATTCTTAAAGTGGGGGGCAGTGTCACAGAACGAGCGCTAAAAATGGGCGGGCCGCCAAATGCTTGCGATAACGGGCGGGAGAAACGCCGCGAGGTCAAAAGAAAAAAAAAGAAGAAAACGAACATCCAAGGCTCCCCGGGCGCGCGCTCTCCCCTCGGAAGAGTGGCTTCGCCGACGAACCTCCTCACCCCACAACGGCGGCCCAGCAAGCCCGCGATATTTCTAGAACGAAGGATGCGTGGTCACGCCGAGTTGAGTCATCCGACGCGGAGGGCAGTCGAACCGTCTCGCCTCTCCCCAGCCTTCGCTGCGCATCGCGCCGACGAAATGAGGAGAACTTTCTGGAATGTCGCGCGGAAGGTATTTAACCGAGCAGCGGAGATGAGAGATCAGGAGAAGACGGAAGTTAGCGCAGGAGCGCGTAGGGATTCCACCGTGTAGTCGGCGAAGGTTTTGTCCGTAGAGCCAAAGCAGGAGAAGAAGATGATTTCCACCTGAGGGGTGACGACTCGAGCTACAGACAAGAGTGTGTGTTTACCGCTATCGAGCGAAGACGCGTGGCAACAGCTGCGTGTGTGAAGCCGACGTGTTTCCGGCGAAGAAGTTTGAAGCTTGGAGAGTGGCCATTTGAAGACGCGAGGTTTCCTGGAAGAGAAACTTCGGCGAGGTTTCCTGGAAGGGAAACTTCAGGGGGCAGCGGAACGACAACAACGCTGGACTTTGAGTGAGTGATTCTCGGAAGGGTATCATTCAGACTTTTGTTCCAAGGACTTTGGACTGAATAGGTTTTCTATCTCTTTAGTCTTTAAGTGTCTTGGTTGTTAAATGCATGCGACTGCATTGTAGTGCGTATTGTTGTCTGTGTCCGTTGTTTTGAGTGTGGCTGATTGTACTGTGTAGTACGTTGGTTGGTTGGTGACATATCGTACTCAACTATTGTAGAGTGTGCATATTTGTGTATTGTTTTTCTGATCTGCCATTATTGAGAATATAAATTTGTTGGTTTATCAACTCTCGGCTCTGATTTGTTCTTTGGGCCACAGCCGGCGTCCGCTGGCGTGCCAAAAAGGACCACTTCTAAATTGTCCACGCTTTCGTGCTGCGGTTCGGGGGGCCGATACTTCGGCCCTTGGAATTAGCCCGGCGATCGCCTCCCTAATTAACGGGACTCGTGTGACAATATTCCGCTTACTCCCGACAACATAGTGTAACTAATCTACGTAATAGGGCAAGCCTACAAATACTAGAACAGCGCAGGATAATATCCAGATTAAAATTCGTCTACCAACTTGATCACGGGGACTTTAAATTATCACGGGAACGATACCTTCAGCAGCCTTCTAAACTTTCAGCTAGGACAAATCGCAACAAAACGTTTAGGCAGCCATCCAGTCACATTAATGCCCACAAGTTCGCTCTCTTTCCTCGCGCAATTTTTCATTGGAACGCATTACCTGCGGAAGTAGTGAATGCTGCCTCGACGGCTTCATTCACTCAACAGATAGAAAAGATTAATTTCACCATATAAGTGATGTTTCCCACTACTGTCTGATCGTACCGGCTTAAAGCCGGTACGCACCGATGATCTCACCAGAGAAGGATTGGCCACCCTGGTGCAGTATCTGGCCACCCCCTCCCGTAGGCATTCGTCAATTAACTCACGGCCCTCAGTCCCCACCAGCTGCGGAGCAACTGACCACGGCGGCGGTCAGATCTGCAAAGCAGCAGAGGGTGCTAGGAATCTCTGGATACGGACAGGCCACCATTGGAACTTGAACTTAGCAACGTTTAACGTTAGAACGTTATCTAGTGAGGGAAGTCTAGCTGTATTATTCGAGGAGCTAGAAGGCAATAAATGGGATATAATAGGGCTGAGTGAGGTTAGGAGGACAGATGAGGCCTATACTGTGCTACAGAATGGGCACGTCATTTGCTATCGGGGCTTGGCAGACAGAAGAGAACTGGGAGTAGGGTTTCTAATTCACAGAAACATAGCTGGCAACATAGAGGATTACTATAGCATTAATGAAAGGGTGGTAGGCATTGTAATTAAACTGAATAAAAGATACAAAATGAAATTAGTACAGGCTTACGCGCCTACATCCAGCCATGATGACGCTTCAGTTGAAAGCTTCTATGAAGACGTGGAATCGGCAATGAGTAAGGTGAAAACACAGTATACTATAGTAATGGGCGACTTTAATGCAAAGGTAGGGAAGAAGCAGGCTGGAGACCAGGCAGTAGGAGATTATGGCATCGGCACTAGAAATGCCAGAGGAGAGCTACTAGTAGAATTCGCAGAACGCAATAATCTGCGTATTTTGAATACCTTCTACCGAAAACGAGAAAACCGCAAGTGGTCATGGAGGAGCCCTAATGGCGTAAATAAGAACGAAATAGACTTTATAATGACTGCACACCCAGGAGTCGTGCAGGATGTGGAAGTGGTTGGCAAGGTAAGATGCAGTGACCATAGAATGGTACGGGCTCGAATCCGCCTAGACTTGAAGAAGGAACGACAGAAACTGATACGCAAGAAGCAAATCAATGAGATAGCACTGAGAGGGAAAGTACAGGCATTCAGAGTGTCACTGCAGAACAGGTATTCTGCTCTTAGCGAGGAAACCAACCTTAGCGTAGATACAATGAATGATAATCTGACGAGTATCATCACGGAGTGTGCAGTGGAAGTTGGAGGCAGGGTAGCTAGACAGGACACCGGCAAGCTTTCCCAGGAAACGAAGAACATGAAAATCATGAAAATGTCATGCAAATCATGAAAGTGTCAAGTACAACAGACAAAATAGAACTGGCAGAGCTTTCGAAGCTGATTAATAGACGTAAAGTATGCGATGTAAGAAGGTATAACATGGAGAGAATTGAGCACGCTCTGAAAAACGGAGGAAGCGTCAAAGCAGTGAAGAGGAAACTTGGGATAGGCAAAAGGCGGATGTATGCACTAAGGGACAAAGAAGGCAAATTAACTACCAATATGGATAGGATAGTTAAAATAGCGGAGGAGTTTTACAGAGATATGTACAGTAGCCAAGACAACCACGACCTTAATACTATAAGAACTAGCAGTAACCCAGACGACACCCCACCGGTAATGATAGAAGAAGTCAGAAAAGCTTTGGAGACCATGCACAGAGGCAAAGCTGCTGGTGAGGATCAAGTAACATCAGATCTGCTGAAAGATGGAGGACAGATTGTGTTAGAAAAACTAGCCACTCTATTTACGAGGTGTCTCCTGACGGGAAAAGTACCAGAGTCTTGGAAGAACGCTAACATCATCTTAATACATAAGAAAGGAGATGACAAGGACTTGAAGAATTACAGGCCGATCAGCTTGCTTTCTGTAGTATACAAGCTATTTACAAAGGTAATTGCTAGCAGAGTAAAGAAAACATTAGAATTCAATCAACCAAAGGAACAAGCAGGATTTAGAACAGGCTACTCAACAATTGACCACATTCATACTATCAATCAGGTAATAGAGAAATGCTCAGACTATAACCAACCACTATACATAGCCTTCATAGATTACGAGAAGGCGTTTGATTCAGTAGAAATATCAGCCGTCATGAAGACACTGCGGAATCAGGGCGTAGATGAAATATATATAAACATTCTGGAAGAAATCTACAGGGGATCAACTGCTACCATAGTGCTTCATAAAAAAAGCAACAGAATACCAATAAAGAAGGGTGTAAGGCAGGGGGACACAATCTCCCCAATGCTATTCACTGCGTGCTTACAGGACGTTTTCAGAAGCCTAGAATGGGAACAGTTAGGGATAAAAGTTAATGGAGAGTACCTCAGTAACCTGCGCTTCTCCGATGACATTGCATTGCTGAGTAACTCAGGGGACGAATTGCAACTCATGATTACGGAGTTAGACAAGGAGAGCAGAAAGGTGGGTATTAAAATTAATCTGCAGAAAACGAAAGTAATGTACAACAACCTCGGAAAGGAGCAGCGCTTTGCGATAGGTAATAGTGCACTTGAAGTTGTAAAAGACTATGTCGATTTAGGGCAGGTAATAACCGCAGAGCCTAACCACGAGATTGAAGTAACTAGAAGAATAAGAATGGGATGGAGCGCATTCGGCAGGCACTCTCAAATTATGACAAGTAGATTGCCACTGTCCCTCAAGAGGAAGGTATATAACAGCTGTATCTTGCCGGTACTTAGCTACGGAGCAGAAACCTGGAGACTCACAAAGAGGGTTCAACTTAAGTTGAGGACGACGCAGCGAGCAATGGAAAGAAAAATGGTAGGTGTAACCTTAAGAGACAAGAAGAGAGCAGAGTGGATTAGGGGACAAACGGGAGTTAAGGGTATCATAGCTGCAATAAAGAAGAGGAAATGGACATGGGCCGGGCATGTAGCACGTAGACAGGATAACCGCTGGTCATTAAGGGTCACCAACTGGATTCCCAGAGAAGGGAAGCGGGGTAGGGGGAGACAGAAGGTTAGGTGGGCAGATGAGATTAAGAAGTTTGCGGGTATAAATTGGCAGCAGCAAGCACAGGACCGGGTTAACTGGCGGAACATGGGAGAGGCCTTTGTCCTGCAGTGGACGTAGACAGGCTGATGATGATGATGATGATGATGATGAAGTGATGTATGCTGAAAATAGTGTCATTTGAGGGCAATTCATCCGGCTACAAATGTTGAAAATATTCTTAGTTGAGCGCAGTTCTGTTGAACAGCGAGAAAATATATTGACTTTTCTGTACTTGATAGTTATGTATTCTTTCATTTATGCCCTGTACTCCAGTGTATTACTAGTTATTGCTTGAATGTATTGTTTGTATCCCCCTCCTGAATGGGCCCGGGTAGGGCCTGCAGTATCTGTAAATAAATAAAATAAAATAAAGTAACATTGTAGGCAACTTGACAAATTGCTGGAAGTGGCACAGGTGATGGCTTTGTGCAGCATGAATTCAACAACTGCCTGTGGTCGTGATTCTTCAGTTACTCTGTGCGGTGCTAAGCAGGACATTAGAAGTGAGAATTGAGCTAGTTGGTATGAATTAATGTTTTGGTCGGTGCATCACTGACGTAGGCGTGAGCGGTACAGCCGCAACAGCGTTATTATTATTATTATTATCATTATTATTATTATTATTATTATTATTATGCGCTAATTTGTTACGTGATTTGCCGGAGAGTGTTTGGAGCACACATTTAACGCTCAAAAAAGTAATATTCATAATTAATTGGTTTACCATTCTGATGGAGGTCGGACGAGAGCGACAGCGCTGATAGCCCGTTATTTAATTATGCTGTGGTGTATGTAAAAGCGGCCCCGTCGACGTTCACATGTAGTAGTTACCCGCCAAGGCAATCTAGTGGTTATGGCGGTGGACCGCTCACCGAAACACCTCCACCAAATTTCCGGTGAAGGCGAAATCACTCGAGGCCCGTGTGATTGGATTTAGGTGCGCGTTAAAGAGCCCCAGGAGGTCAAAATTTTCGGAGCACTCCACTACGGTGTCCCTCATAATTGTATCAAGGTCTTGAAACGTGTGGCTTCAACAAATATTATTATATCCATGTATAAATTTCACTAAATGATGGTGTTGTCACAATTTTGTACGCCGTGCGAGGTTATGGCGTTGAATAGCGATGTCTGCCTTATTATAAAAGTGAAACGAAATATGACATGAAGCGCAAAAATCAGACGTGTTTCTCACATCTACGCACCCCGTCTTCATAAAATGCTGTGTTGTTTGGGCCGCACGCCAGAGAGTCTTGGGGGTGTCTCGCTGCACTGTCATTAGAAGTGTGGCAGCTTGGGCTAGTTGGTCTGACATGACGAAAGTTATTGCGCGAGAACAGAACGACGACACGTGTCCTTCGTGCCCTTCTTGTCTCTGTGTCGTCGTTCTGTTCTCGCGCTATAACTATCGTCACTTCCATTAACACGTGGTTGTATATATAGGTTCGGTTCATAGTCGCTGCTGCTACATTTTCTTGGGAGCGAAGTGAAAAAAAAAACAGAAAAAGAAGAGGGACGTTAGCGTAACGTTTATTGAGAGAGAACTAAGTGGTCCAAAGCTAATCACGAGTCCCTTGTTATCCACCGCCACAATATCGTGGTTTTCGCTCGTCGACCTCAAGAATTCAATTAAATTAACATTTTTTTTAGAAGGAACAGTGCTCGGGGTTGTTGGTACTAATCCATAACTTATGCAAGCCCTAAAGGCACGTTCGTATGATGAGCAAAGGACAGGAAAATCACTTTTTTTTTCCTTGATCACAGTGCTCCATTCCTCGCTATAGTTACCGTATTCTCACACATGATGGAATGCATTGCCTTGCTATACGGGGATCATTATTCAATGGTGCTCTTTCTTCCTCTCTGGATAATCTCAATTTTCTGCCGCGTGTGACGTAAAACAAGACTGCGCCGACCATCTCATTGTTATTAATGCTACCTCTATAAGTAAATGTCTCGCGACCTCGTCCCCTTCTTGAATTAACAATGTGGCGTTCCCCGCATGTGCATCGATCACTGAAGACTGGCATGATGGAATTTAGTTGGTTTGTTAGTTTTCTAGAGAGATGATCTCGTTCAAGTTGGCGTTGAATTAACCAGTGTATAGTGACGGATTATAGTAATATGTGTAATCATAAGAACATTTTTATACGCTATGCAAGATGAACGCGTTGTTAAGCATATCGGGTATTTGAGGTTCAAATTAGTGTTCTGCCTCGTTATCACGCAATTTAACTTCATTGTGATACGGTGCTTTAATATATTGTGCTAATGATATATGTTCTTTTAAATAAAGGGATGCGCTTAGTGCAACAGATGGCTATCGCGCCTCGACATATGAACTCATAGAGACTTATTACTTGGTAGTGTAAAATTCCGAGCAAGCATATCCACCTCTTCTTTTCTTTTTCGGTAGATTTTAAATACTTATAAAACTCTTTCTGACCTTTCGCCATTTTGACTGTTTCATTTACTGCTTTTATTGAGCCGCTGAAAGCGAATAAAACAATGAATGTATGCGTATCTAATGCAGAAAGGAAACGCGGGTGTGCATTCTCTATTCTTAGAAGCTCTTTCGCCGGCATCTTGGGTTATGATCTAGCAAGGGCACCCCCTACAAATCACGCAGATTATCCTTTACTGTATGTGGGCGGGTGGGGGGGGCACTTTGTTGGCATTTCACGTGGTATTTTCACGAGACATGCGTGCACTGATTGGTTGCATCACATGGCAGGCTTGTACTGCGAGCTTTCGCCGAGTTTTGAGTGACATGTTATCAATTTTTTGAAATATTTTAACGTTTCGCAAGACATGCTCTGTCGTCCTGTTGGAGTGCCGTAGAGCCGATTTTGCATTTTTGAAAACTGATGATCTCGTTGAATGTTATTTTCTTAGCGGTTTATACGACGGAAAATGAAGCTGAATTGAAAAAGAGAAATTACTGCTGGAGTAGAGGCGCTTTACGGCACTCTGTCGTAATACATCTACAGCTGTGTATGAATGAAAAATGCAAGCCATTATGAGAACTAGTGACAGCACATAAAAGTTAATAATATATTATTGTTGTAGTTTTACGCACCGAAATCACTATTGATTGAAGTGCGCCGTAGTTGAGTACTCCGGAAATTTAGACCATCTATAGTGTCGTTCAACATGCGCTTAAATCTATGTACACGGGCCTTTAGCACCTCGCCTCCATCGCAATGTGGCTGCTTTGGTAGAGATTCGATCCCGTGACCTTTGGGTCAGCAGCCCAGCAGTGGGTGTGTGATCTATTACGTAAAGCGAATACCAAAAACCACTGATGAGATTTGGGTGAGAGGAAAATTGGTATATAGGCACACACTAAATCGTGCTGCACAAAGCCGCTACTAACTCCGAAGTGGGCTAATTTGGCGCGCTCATGAGTGCGCTTGAGTACGTCTTTTTGTACTCTTTCCAAATCGGGGAGCCGAAAAGTGGCGTTGTTCCTTCGTTGAGGATCTAATACAGGACAAAGAAAAAATGAGGGGTTCTGCGTCTGCAAATGCATCTGTAAATCTCAGAAGACGGGATAGGCAGAACATCGCCTTCCGCGGGGCAAATATATATGGCTGAGTGACAAATGGAACAAGCGCCGACCTCGGAATAAAAACAGTAGTGGCCTATACGCTGGCTGTATGATATTAAATACCCAAGAGCGACACCGTTTCTGAGTGCTATGCAACTGATAGCATCGACCTGTCGTCAGTTCGCCTAATATGCACATACTGTAAGGACGCATATCGAGCTCGCAGTAAGCACGGGGTCCTTATCGAGATAGGGCGCACATTCGCGTTAAATCTGGACTGTGTAAATATCAACAGGGAGTAGCATATCGTACGCCCACCCACCGAATACCCTTCAACATGAATGAATGCGAGGGCCGAAAAGGGCGACGTGCGCTCATGACTGGAGGAGGAGGACGAATAAACTTTATTATAAAAGACCAGCAGGTTTAGGTGGCCGGGCCTAAGCCTTCTCATGACTAGTTGCATTTATAATATAAACGGATTCACTGCGTGCGCTCTCTCTCCTTCAGTTCGGTGGCGCGTGCTGCGATCGTAAGAGAAACCTCAATGTAGCACACCCGTATACGCGCTCTCTCCTCGTTTTCTGACTCTGCCTCGTGTTCGCGGTGTATCGCCTGCACGCGGCTGCGAATCGCCGCGTTGCAAGTTTGATGCCAAGGTGCGTGCATCTCCTCGTGATGCCCGTCTGCAGCCCATTTCATAGCGGTGCTCGTAATAGTTTTCTTTTTTCATGCGGCGCACTTGCGTAGCTCCAGGCGAGAAAAAAGAAGCAGTGAATGAAAGTGGTTGCACACGCACCCGGCCGTTCCCAACCAAGTAGCGAAAGTGTAGTTGCGCCGCTGCGCCAGCAGGTCTTCAATTCAACCACGCGGTGGCGGCTAGTGCCTCTCTCGTATTCGAACGTTGTAGCGCAGGTATGCACGCTTCGTTGACCCCGATAACATCTGAGAGATGCCGCGATGCGCTTTCGCTTTGAACCTGCCTCGCATGCTTTGCGTCCCCCCTTCGCTCTTTTTACGAAGTCTCGTAGCCCCACTACACGTACCTCATATCTTTGCTGCAGCTCGTGTTGTGTCTTTGAGAACGGTATAGCGGCAGGGTGGCTCGCTTGGTTTCGTCGCGACGACACGAGGTGGTACCATAAACTGGCGGAACGATAAATGTGTTGGGTTAAGGCATATTTAAATGTCTCCGAGGCGGTGTTGAAAGTAACATGCATCGCTCCAGGTTGGAGGCGTCGACCGCCGCTTTGGTTGTGCCGCCGTAACAACTGACACGGACGGCTAGAAAGCTTGAATAACGTTTGTGCACCTACTAATTGAACCGGTGTTCACGAAAGCGCGTAACTAAAATTTCTATTCATATAGATCGCGATGTGGGTCAGTCATCGTGACTTTCTTCGCGTGTGTGGAAACCATCAATGCCTTTGATTGGGTGCCAGTGCTGTGGCCGCATAGCGTAACTACCAGCGGCACTCGTCATGAGTTCGAGGTTTTTATTTATGCGTTCAATAAGGAGAAGGCCACCGTTTATGGAGCACTGTTGAATGCAGTTACATAGCGGAAATTATATAAATTATATGAAAAAATACTATGTTCAAAATACACGACCTTTTCATTGAAGTTCTTTCATTGACGAAGGGCATCATTTATTTGAAATGTAGAGACAAATAGGACAGCCACTAAAAAGCCATCAAAGCTTTCATGCTGGCTAGACATCATATAATGAGTTGCTATACGAGTGCAACAGCGCAGTTACAATTATGCCCTAGCCTGTGCGAAACAGGGTGCCGCACTTCGCTTTGTTCATCCCAAATTTTTCTTTCTGTCAACGAATTAATAACACTCGCGAGAGTTGGCTTGACTAGTATACATGTAGAGATGTGTATAGAAGAGGCAATATGCTTGCTTTCATTACGTAGGGAAAATAAATAAACTAATTAGGTGATGGTGAAAAAGTAATCGAAAACAATATTTTGTCACTTGTTCATTTTCGGAGACAACGTGAACAGATGTGTAATGAAAATTTGTGTATGTGTTCTTGCCCACCAGTGTAGCGATGTTACTATTTATTCCAGTTTTAGCCGCATTTCTACACTTTGTCTGACCGTTTATGCAGAACTCTTGCAGACTGCTGCCTGAGCACCCCACGGTGTCGCCCTAAGGAGTGACAGTGCACAGTTGTTCGTACCATATTGTACATAACGATGTCAATCGATAGTGAAATTGATAAGCTGACGGTCACATTTTTCCGAAGGTCTGCCGTATATACATTCAAGTTTACACTTATTCGTCGTTGAGTTTTCTTTACACGGTAAGGCTCCTCTAGTAACCGACCTAGATTCTTGTGTGGCTTCAGACGTGGTTGCCAATCGTGAATTCTCGCACTTTCACAGGACCTTCTCACAATATATTTGTACATATTTGGCCTGAGTAGAAGTTAAACACAATTTATCATTTGCTCGTGAATAAAAAAAAATCTTCTAACCAACTTTCAGAGTTAATATGCTACTACACAACGTCACGGAAAACGAAAACGAAAACAGACGGCAGGGCGAGGCGCCTTGTCCCACCGTGTCGGCCCGCTTTCTTATTTCGGGCTCGAGATCATTTTTCAACACCCAACTCGACCAAACAACCTAGTTGTCCACTCTACCGCAAAAAAAGGCGTTGACCCATATTGTCTCCAACCATCATATCGCTTTCCTCTGCATGTGTAAGGCAAAGAGTTCTGGAATCACACGTCAGCAGATATATGGCCACTCGTTCATCTCGAGTGGTCATCACGTTTACCGGTCATCGCATGATATCGTGAAGTGGACAAGAACAATTGAGTGTCCCGGAGGTCTCATGGCCACTTTCGAACGGCACAGTTGCATACTATACGAACAATATATCAGTGTCAGCAGGGTTTCGCAAACATCGCTGGCACGATTAGTGAACTGCACTCTCTACGCGATATGCTTACGACGCAATGCCTCACCCCGCAGGTACCGCATCCGAAGTGCAATAGTGGCGATGTTCAGCATTATTTGAGCTCTCGATTGACGTGGTGACGAAATGAACAACTACAAGATGCAAGTGAGAGTGAGATAATTACACCCGCTATATACACAGGTGAAGATAAAGTTGCAGTGGCATGCAAACAAAGCAACGTTTGAGCTAAACAAAATTTATCGTGCTTATCCTTTGTTCGATTGACAACTTCATTGACTATACATTGGCTGTATCATAAATACAACCGTTTTGATTGTATTTTCCCGTACTCGGCAACCAGCAGAATAAAGTTGAAAACGTTTACTTTTTTCTGCCAGTTGTATACCCTTTGTTTCCCTTCTCCCTCTCTCTCTTTCTCTCTCTCTCTCACACACACACGCACGCACGCACACACACACGCACGCAAGCGCGCACACACACACACACACACACACACACACACACACACACACACACACACACACACACACACACACACACACTTGGCAGAGCAAGTCTGATTTTTTTAATTGTTGCAGCCACATGCAGTGACGGCGTGCGTGATCGAATGCTGCTAACGACTTAGTTCCACCTTAATGAGCAACAAGGAAACGTCTCGGGGACATTAGCGTGCTTGCAACTCAGCGCAGTTGTGTGGCATGCGTTGAGGCACCACGCTTCGTCGATATGTAACCTGTCATTCGTTGCATTTGCTTTTATGTTACTGATCGCGTTATTTCTCACCAGAGCTCAGCGTTCGGATGGGTGAAAGTCTCACGCTTTCCTTTCGAACGTGCGTGTCCCGATGGAGGCTCGGGCACTGCCGTGGCTTTTCGAGACTCCCGATTTGGCAACGCGACAAGCGCGACGACGAGAGGAAGGATCGCCGCGGCAGCTACTGCGGCAGATCGCGTTTCCACTTCCGTCTCGCGTATGCTGTGCGTTTCGCCCATTTCTACTCTTTGCCTGCTTCTTTTCCTGCACTACTTGCTGCCAACAACTCCTGGCTTTTCTTCTTCATTCTTTTTTTTTTGCCGCTCGCCGCAAAATTAACACCAGGAAGACATGCGAGACTTGCGGGGCATGGGAAGGAAATAGAATTTAAAATGCAATCGACTAACAAACGGCTCTTTCTTTTTTTTTACATTCTAGAAGACCACTTAGACTCTTGTGGATGCCCTTTTGGATATCCAATTCGTAGAATCGGCTCGAGTCGATGCTTACTGAGACCGTGCCGCAAGTTGAAAGCGATACATGGTCGAGAAGGATGGATGGCGCTATTACACTTCTGACTACCAGAAAATCGGGAACAGAGTGGACTTGCTTTGGTCATAAGCAATCTGGAAGAACTTTTGTGAGTTTTAGGTTAACGACGACCTTTTAGGAGTGTGTCTGACGCTTTCTAGATCAAGTCAACACGACAAGTAAAGCAGTGCGTGGCAATCCAGTAACTCGATCGCGCGTGGTCACCCATGAAAAGCAGGCTTAGAACATTGCTTTGAAGCCAACTTTGACGAAGACATTGAAGCAGTGTCATCAGCCGCCAATATGTGATGCCTTACCACTGGCATGAAGCAAAAAGGGAGGGATAAGACGTATAATGGATAGTAAAGTTTCACTATATATGCAGTGACCATGCACATTATTAAGCTCTTACCTTCCTTTTGCTTCCCATTGGGATTTTGGGGCTCTTCTGCCTCCTCCCCAACGCAGTGTATAGCATGTGACACCTACATGTGGGCCGAAGGCGTTCTCTGTAATTACATTAAGTGATTATTTTTCTCTGTCTCGTACCGTTCGTGGCATAGTGTTCGAGCTCATTGAATCATTGGCTCACAGTTGGCCGTTCACTAAGGGCGTTGACTCGAAGTGTCGTCCATAATCATACATAAATGTGCAGGTAACTAAACGATCATTCGCCATTCACACCTTCGACAAGCACCAGACCAATTGCAACAGGCGATCAAAGAGCTAGTCTGCACGAGCGATATTTATACGTGCGGGCCACATAACCCCGCCGCCTCACAGAGTGTTCACACCCGCTCGCGTTGTGATTCCACGTAAAATAAGCTAAAGCCCTGTTATTGCGGGCCCCACCACGGTGGTTTAGTGGCTAAGGTACTCGGCTGCTGACCCGCAGGTAGTCGGATCAAATCCCGGATTTGGCAGCTGCATTTCCGATAAAGAAGGAAATGTGGTAGGCCCGTGTACTCAGATTTGAGCGCACGTTAAAGATTCCCAGGTGGCGGAAATTTTCGGGGCCATCCACTATGGCGTCTCTCATAACCATATGGTAGTTTTATGACGTTAAATCCCACAAATCAATCAATCTGTTATTTCGCATCTGATTGGTTCAGAGGATCGCAACTGCAATCGCAAGACTAAAAAATCATGTAGAAGGCGACTAAGTCATAGCGGAAGCTTTGCGACCGAAGCAATCGTTTGCGACCAACTGAAATCAGTCGCTTCGCGACTAACTTGCTCGAGTGACCAGCGCTTGTCGCAAATGTGCACGAGCCTTACGGAGTGCTTACATGAATTTTAAACACGTTCGGATTGTTCAAATAAGAACAGTGATGTCTGGAACCCCAAAGATACTACTGGGGGGCAAAAAATGCTTCTATTTTTTTAATATCGCCAACTTTGTATAAAATGTTTTCAGTTTTGATATCGAGCGGGCAGCGTCTTAGTGACTTGTCATCGAAGAGTGAAGTCATGGGGTGATAGCAACTCGTGACGTACAGTGACGTGTCTGTCATGTGCTCATGGTGCGCTTAAACAACGATGACTATCAATTATTCTCCAGCGATCGCGACAGTGATCTCTGTGAGTTAGGCTGCCTGCAAGACTCTGGCAAGAGTATGAAGTTAGGCTTGTTAGTAAACCAAAACCAATCATGTAGCACAAAAAATATTTGACACAGGACAAGGCAAGGAACGAAGGGGTAGTGGTCCGAGCTCGCAAACCCAATGGAGCTGCGTTGATTCGTCCACTGAGGTGAGACTGGCTTGCAGATGCTCAGCGACAGAATACTTAAAATGACAGTGCAATATTTTCTACGTATTTTATGACTATGGTGTGGGGAGAGCGTTGAAAATGCATTCCTACTATAGAAACCAAGGAATGCCCTTTTTGTCATGTTTTGAAGTTGTGTCAGTATACTTCTTTAAGAGCGGCCTGCAGTTTCTGTGGCCTCATGGCACATTTAGCGGCACACTGTGTGAGAACATCGGCTTGTATTGTAGTTCACGGCTCGCTTCACACGAGACAAAAGGTTCTGAGGGCGGCAGCTTTCCGCAAGGATTCCCCATCAGCATTATCGGCGAATCAGCTGACGCGCAGACCAAGCCTTCGATCGATGCAATCTGTATTCGTACCGGGATGCTAATATGTCGCCACAGTTCGACGCCCGTCGGGATGAAAAGATGGCACACAATGCACGGTGCACCAGTACCGAAGGACGAGGTCGCGCAAGCCAAACATAAACATGGTGCTGGGGAGGGAAACCAATTCCAATCGCTCTTCCGCTCATATTTATTAGGGACGCGAGCACTCAGTGCCTTTCGAATACTTGCGTTGGGTGACTGCAGTGTAGTGTGATTTGGCATTGCTGCGACCTCTTTGCTATGTGGGCCGTGCCCTATGTTGTCGGAATGTTGGCATTTTGATATGACGTATATAAATAATTTAGCTCAGTACCATACAGAGATATGTTTTATAGTTATCCCTCTATTTGAAATTAATTTGCCCGATTGAAGCATTTCGACATTTGCCTCGCAGGTGTTTTTTACCTATATATATATATATATATATATATATATATATATATATATATATATATATATATATATATATATATATATATATATATATACAGCATTGTAATCTGTGACATTATCTTTGAAGTCGGATCTAAGAATTATCTTCCAAGAAGCAGTGGTG
The DNA here is from genome assembly GCA_013436015.1 of Rhipicephalus annulatus. Classification (NCBI taxonomy): domain Eukaryota; kingdom Metazoa; phylum Arthropoda; class Arachnida; order Ixodida; family Ixodidae; genus Rhipicephalus; species Rhipicephalus annulatus. The sequence goes on along the minus strand of WOVY01001012.1, from coordinate 167,510 downwards.
CAGCTTTACGAAGTTGGAATTGTAAGACTACTTTTGTTGCCTAAAATGTACAAGTTTTGGCTGGTTACAAAGATTTGTGAAACATCAGTGCCCTCGAAAAAAAAAGGGGGTCGGGGAGGCACGATAAATGCTGTACAACGCGGTTTGCGAGGTCCTCATCAAGGTACCAATCGCGCGATACTCGCGAAGTGATCCGACGGCTCCCTATGTTTAGAGCGACAAAATCAAGCCTAAACTAAATGGTACACTTGGGTGTCACATGCGAAAGCACGATACAGCTTTCAAGCGCGTGACAGTGAAATACTCCAAGTAAATTTTGACTATCTGCTGTTGCTTTGCATGCCACATTATAGGCACGCACACTTTTTAACAGGGTCATAAGGGGGACCAGCTTGGTCATTTTGATATTTTCTGAGAACTCGCTCACATAAAATAACTAATGGCAGAAACGAGACAATTTTACAAGATGAAGCTTGACAAGCAACAGTTTTTTAAATATATGTATAGCAAACATGACGACTTAAGTCACCACTCACCCCACAGCTCGTATACTTGTATACCTTTCCGAGCACAAGTAATCCAATGAAGGTCCACCACAGTGGCAGAAGATTGTCGTTTGGAACCCATCTAAATGCGGCCGACGGAATTCTTTCGTATACAGACTTGTGCTTATCAGACAGACAGAAAAATTTTATTAGCTGCGACTACATAGCCGCTAGACCTCTAAAACCAGTGGGTTATTGAGGACCTAAGCATGCTGTTACGGATAAAGATCGTTATGTGAAGCATGCGGAGGGAAGGCGACCGTATTGCAATTTCTTATTGAGCGTAACGTGATGAAATGACGCTAAATACATGTGCGTATGTTGCACGCACAACCATGTGTTGAAGAGTTGCAGATGTTATTATAACCAGTGGTTTGCACTTTTGCAACACTACTAACTGGAACATACGTATCAGCAACGCCAGAAGCTGATATGAAGCTCTGATGCTTGCGAGGATGCTGGCCCTGGACACTGCTACCTAAATCAACTTCAGCACATGACTACTAACCACAATTGACGTTAAACCGAGGTGACGACTGTATCAAAAAAGTACATATGTGTTGTTTATAAAATTGGATAGGCAGCACTGCAACTACTATTGACGTTTTAGGAAGATTATCGTCTATTTGAAAATTTATTCCGAGGCCTGGCACGCATACTGCACGCATACTGCCCGAGTCACTGCCTATAGCTCTGTGGCAGAATGCTTCATTGCCTCGAATAATGCTTGGGTTCGGTTCCAGATGGGCCTCTGACATTTATTCTTTGCATTTGTTGGGTCGACGCAACCTATGACAGGTATTTCTTAACGCAGGCGCGTTAAAATGGGTCCTGTGTGTTCTCGGCGTTCCTCGGTAGATATCAAGTGTCAATCAGCTGTGGCACATGCATACCCGCATACCAGCGGCACATACCCACCCGTGCGCATGTTCCACTGTCTGGCGGGAAGTGTTTGACGACGTACGCGGCGGCATTGTGGCATTATTCATGTCTTGGCTAGCGCGTCATATTTCTGAAACCATCTTACCCTCCCGTGCTAATTTTGGTTCGCGCCAAGTTAAGTGGGTGATCATGAGAGTACCCAAACGTAAGCAGATAGATAGATATATAGATAGATAGATAGATAGATAGATAGATAGATAGATAGATAGATAGATAGATAGATAGATACGCTCGAAGTCGCCGAAGTTAGCTAAGAAATGTTTTATATTTATAACAGGTGACAGTGTGAGTGCTGTCAGCAGTCAGCAGCCCTCCAGTACGGCGTCTCTCATAATCATATGGTGGTTTTGGGACGTGAAACCCCACATATAAGTCAAAGTAGTACGTGTCTATTGCACTTCGAAACGTGCGGCGTTTGATATGCGTAGAAGGCTATAGATCTACCTGCAGCGAACCATCCTCCTGCTCCTCCTTGTCGAGCAGCCATAGTTCAGCCATCACGGTGTTTTCCTTTAAAAAAAAAGCGATAAATAATAAGCAGGAAATTGATGTGGCGTAGTATGTCTCTTCAATACTTTTATAGCATTCTTCCCGCTGTAAAATGCTGATTACCTATAAATATAAATGAGTCCAATCTTCGGCTTCATTTATTTGTAATACTCTTGTCACACGGGTAGTCTAACCACAGTTAAGCCCGATGGCCGTTAAGTCCAGCGGCTGCTGTGCCCTAAACGCAGTTAATCCGTTAACGACCGTTTTCGTAAACGGGGGCAGGCAATCCCTGTTAGCACCGTAAACTGACAACATGGCGGCCCTCATGTCGGACGCGAGCAGCTTGGCTCCCAGCGAAATGTTCATCCAAAAGAAAGTCAACTGGACCGTTGCGACGACGGAGGTGTTGATATACATTTGGGAAGATAAATTACGTTCATAACCGCTGTCACGTAAGCTTCCTATTTTAATTTGGCCTCCATCTTCACGACATGGCAGCTACGGTACCGCGTCGTTTTCGAGCAGAATGGTGAAGTTCTTGAACTTGAACAATCGTTTGCTTACAAATGGCACCATGAATTTTCAACGTCAGCCCTGACTAAAGTTCAAACTCTGTTCGTTACTCGCGCACAGGCTTGCCGTGTTACAAACGTGTGACAGCGTCTCTGTCTGTATCACGGTAACTGTGGTTACGTCCGCTAACTGCTTTTGGGTATAACAGCGGTTAAGTTCACCCGTGTGCCAGGGCTATAGGTGCCACGCCTTTGCAGCGAACTTGAGATGGGAAGGAAGGAAGCACTCCGACAACATTCGAGTTGCCAAATGAATGAATGAATGAATGAATGAATGAATAAATGAATGAATAGACTTTATTTAAAGTCTGGCACTTTTCACCGGGCGAGGTGGGGGAAGAGGGGATTAACCCCTGTCCCTTCCCACTCTCCGTCGATAATGATGGCGGTGCCTCAGGTGACCACTCGAAGTCCTTGCACCCGGGCGGCACCTTCAGCTTGCTGGACGACCCAAACTAAGCCGGTCGGCCAGCTAGCTCGTCGCTGGTGAGTGCCGCCTCCCAGCGGCAGTGCAGGTGACGCCACCGAAGAAAAAAAAAAGCGTCCGAGTTACGCAATAGGAGCCGTTGAAAGTATTTTTGTATAAACATTATCATTGCTGGAGATAGACAGACGATAGTTACGCTCTAGTCTCCTAACACTGGGCTATACGAAACCGGCTGGCGACCCCACATGCACATCACCAGATGTAGATGGATACTTGATACGATTCAGAGCTGCTCCAGCTTCATGCGAGCCCCGAGCGCACAAAGCGAGACAATATCACATTGTTTCGAGCTCGCCACAATGTCGGCGCCCGTATAAGCGCACCTCTCGGCACACGTGCCGACCGCCGCACTAATGGGACGCGTAACGGATATGCAGGAAGGGAACGGTTATGCCGGGGCAGCGCGTGTCCATTACGTCAACTCGGCGCCGTATGTTGTCAGCACGTGCCGTTCCTTTTGCTGTTAGTGAGGAAGAACTAGTTGCCTGGGCTGTCGCTCCGGAGAGCTTGCGAGCGTCAGGACTACGTAGGGGCACTCGACGGCCGCCCTCGCGTAAATGACACCGATAATAATGTCGCTATAGAATGAAGACTGATGCAGCTAATATAAAAAAATTTTGCGCTAAATGAAACCGTATCACGGCATTTTAAATGGTTCAGGCTGCTTGAATTTGAAATAATAATAATAATAATAATAATAATAATAATAATAATAATAATAATAATAATAATAATAATAATAATAATAATAATAATAATAATAATAATAATAATAATAGTTGGAGTTAACGTCCCAAATCCACCATATGTTTTTGAAGAGACACCGTATAGTGGAGGGTTTCGCAAAAACCGACCACCTGCGTTTCTTTAACGTGCACCTAAGCACACAGGCCACGAGCAATTTCTACTCCGCCGAAAATGCGGCCGCCACGGCCCGGCATTTGATCTCGCGATTGGCAGGTCTCGCCTTCCGATCGCGCAATCGCGCCTGCAAATGAGACCACAGGAGGCGCTGAATTTACAAAGAAGAACGAACAAAACCCGCCGCATACGTGAGCATTAAGCATTTACTCCCGCCGGCTTGCAATAAACCATTCAGCGCTTTATCGTATGACCTTTTTCTTGCGTAACAGTCTTCGTTGACACGAAATAGGAACTTTCTGACGAAATCAAACTTACCACCTACGAGACAATTTCGCTGCTCGGCGACATCGTTTTACCTAAATTGTCTGAAAACCATGCTCGTATACATCCAGCAACAAAGGCTCCGTCTCTTCTACCGGTGGATCGATAACAGCCGGTTACCACTCCCACGAAGCCTATATTTATACGGCGTACTTAGCATCACACACGTAGCTGCATGGCCTTTTGGCTGCGAAGCAATTAGCGTTACTCAAGGAAGCATAAATCGGTGACTACAAATGCACCAGGCTACTTCGCTTATTCACCGCTGGAAGGAACCACTAAGGCGCGAGTCTATTTTTAGCACGCCCACGCTGCTCATTACTTCCGAGTAGTCTCCGAGTGCCGTCTCCCTTCATTCAGAGCTTCCTTTATAGGTTGTGTGCTTCAACTACCACATTTAGTCTATTTTGATGCGGTGCAACGTTAGTGCGTCCTTTTTAACTAGGTGCCGTCGTCCAGATGCCTACTCAATTTGTTTAGGCTTGACAGACAATGTCTCCGTGTGCTCATATTTGGGTGCACGTTAAAGAACCCCAAGTGGTCGAAATTTCCGGAGCCATCCACTACGGCGTCTCTCATAATCATACGGTGGTTTTGGGACGTTAGACCCCACATATCAATCAAATAGATTTGACAGACAATGTCTCGGCAGTATCGTGACGACACTTAACATGCGGCATCTCCTCAAGAAATACCACTCGTTTAACAGCAAATGCATGAATGAATGCTACCTTCTCGGAAAGTGGTTGTAGGTTAGAGCAGGGAGCTACGGTATCTCGGTAAAATTTAGTTATCACCGTCGATATGATTTCTGGTGGCACTGTATGGAAAACGCAACAGCAAGATTAAAATTGACTGACATTGAATCATCATGAAATGATATGTTTGACTTGAGTGACGGGTGATGTCGAGTGTTTATCGAACTGCATAGGAGCGGTGTGGAAGAATCGTGGTGTGCGTGAGTTATAATCGATAAGGCAATTCGGGAAAGACGAAGAACTTTGCAGATGCCCGTTTACCTGTTCTGTCAATTGAGGAACGAGTGACAATACGAAGCACAGCGAGCTTTTGGTATGATCAACACGCAATATTTTATTCTGATTAATTGATTTGTGGGAATTAACGCCCCAAAACCACGATATGATTACGAGAGACGCCGTAGTGGAGGGCTTCGGAAATTTCGACCACCTGTGGTTCTTTAACGTGCACCAAAATCTGAGCACACGGGCCTACAATATTTCCGCCTCCATCGGAAATGCAGGCGCCGCAGCCAGGATTCGATCCCGCGGCCTACGGGTCAGCAGCCGAGTACCTTATCCACTAGACCATTACGGCGAGGCAATATTTTATTCTGTGCCTGTCTTTGAGAAGTCCCCGTAGCTTCTGTTTACTCAAACCTTTTCAGTCGGCTTTATCATTCTTGATTAAACTTTTTTGTTGCCGCGGGGTGAGATGAAATACGTGCTACACGCGTGCCGGTTACAACACGTTGGGCGCGAACGAAACCTGCAAACACCATCTTTGTAATCTCCCATCGTATGAAGTCAGCGACTCGGCATTCGGACCTGTTTATGAAAAAACTACAATCAGCTTAGTTAATTTTATATAACCACAAGTGTCTTAGAGGGATGTCTGTGCAACGACGACGCCATAGCGACTTGACGATGAGGCAGGGCGTTTAGGCGATAAAATACCGTTACCGCGTTGTTGCGTCTTTTCGATCTGCAAAGTCATGCGAGCACTTCTGCAGAGATGTTTAAACGCACCCGCTTATCACGCCTCTGGTGATTAAGCCAACTATAAAAGCTTGCACATGTACGTGAGTATACAAGTCCACTTAATGGAGTGTTGCTTTGAAGGGTAAACGCAGATGGGGTTTAGTCTGACGAACTTCATTTGCCTAGTCTGTCCTTTCTGTCTCTGAAGATGTTTGGAGGGCGATAGAAGTGGTGTTGCAGTAAAGGAACAAGCTTGTCGTACAATCTATTGTACGAGTAATAGAAGCATTAGAAGTGTCTATAACTCCGACCTGTTCTTTTGAACCCTTAGGTTAGTTCAAAAGCTGATCCACAAATAAGAAAAAATCTGTTAGGTTATATGGAGGTTATGTTGAATAGATTGAGGGAACTCATGCAAATTTCAATAATGCAACATGTTCGCCTGCAGAAAGATCCCCCCCCTCCCTTTATTCTCTCAAAAAAGAGAAAAAGATAAGGCCTGTTTCAACGATAGGCGTAAGGATTATCGAACACGTTCAATGTTTGTGTGTCATATTTTCGCGCGAAAAAAATTCTAAAACAAAAATATATTTATAGACTTGCCAAAACACATGCTCATAAAATTACCATCTAACGTAAGAAAGGACATGTCCCCGAAATAACTCAATCACTATTTGGCTAGCAGTATAGATATAAGCATAACTGGCTATACGAAGGATGTCCATGTTAGATAAAGCTGCGATAAATAACATTTTCCTTTAAGTGTTATTTTCACGCCTTGTAAGTACGAAAAATTGATAAAATGCAAAGATGAGTGTGAATGTAACAGGCAGAGAGAGAAAGAGAAAAAGAAACATTTATTTGGTCTGAAAGGAAGAGAATGAGATGCGTACACATTCAACTCCTGACTATAGATCCATGTCGGGACAGGGAGGCCGAGCCTCTCCGCCCTCTCACGGGTCTTCCGCATAGCCAGGAGCAGGACGTCGTAGCTGGGGTCGTTGATATAAAGCAGCGGTTCACCAAGCTTCTTGGAAGCACTCCTGGAACGTAGGGCCTCGCCATAAAATGCGTTTCAATGAGCAACTTTTTTTTTCAAGAGTGAGTTGTAGATTGTACACGTAGCGTGATTGCGCATGAGCATCGCGAGCAAAGACGTGTAATTCCGAAATCAACTTTGGATACCTCGAGTCACTGCGAGCTATCAATGGCGCGCGGCAACGAGTGGGCCATTCCTCACGGCTTGAATAAGCTCATTCAGCTTCAAAGTGGCAGTCATTTCGTACGAGACTGCGCGTAAATGTACGCTGCTCATGTACGCCCCTTCAAGCCGCTTGTCGAACGAAGTACGCCCTGACACAGCGGCGTCTATGATCGAAAGGAGGAAGGCTGTACATCCGTACGACCGTTCCACGTTCACACCGGTGCGTCGGCAGCAACAGTGAAGACTATTTCCTGATGCTCCCCTCAGTCGTGACAACTGTACTTCTAGTGAGAGAAGGCGTAGGCGACAACACGAGAAAACATTCTTGCAGGACAGGCACCAAAGCCGCGTGACAGCTTTCGGAAGCTGCGCCGGCGGGAAAGAGCTTTCTCCTCTCGAGGGAGATCAACGGCAAGCCGCATTTCCTAGTCGTTCCATTCTTACTTCACTAGGCACTTCCCAAAGTGGTTCTGTGAGTGCCTAAATGCTGCATATATAAAAGATGCATATCAGAACTTTGACCCCCCCTCCCTCCATGATGGAGAACCCTGCGCACGTCAATGAATGATCTTGTACATACGCTGCAATATGTGAGGGAACTACGCTGTGCAGTTGCAGGAAATCGGTCTTGCTTACAGTGAAGAGTGAGTGGACGGCACAAAGAAAGAATACGCGTTTTTTTTTGGTGCGTGTGTCTGTGTCCTTTCCTAACACATGCCGAAATAAACAAGCTCCATTTGGTCAGTAAGCAACCTGCCCAGTTTGAGTGCATTTTGTGTTATTGCCCGAATTACTCAAACGAGAGGCTTCGCCTCCGCACTGCTTTAGATCACCTGGACGGCAGCGCTTTCACTCGATAAGATATTGACCCATCGCTGTTCTGGAAGGCAATGAGAGCGCTACTGCGTTTTCCCAAGCGTACAGGATTGATTCACGGTTGGTGGTATTGTTACGCGGAACTGTTACGTTGGCGGATTCAGCGACTTTTCTCTGTTCCTTTTTTAACTTTCCTTGCCCCTCCCCCTACTCCAGTGCAGTGTAACCTACCGGGCTCAGCCCAGGTCTCTGCTTTTCTTCTAGTCTTGTTCTGGATCTCTCTCTCTCTCTCTCTCTCTCTCTATCCAGCTTAGTCTCTTAATTGAAAAAAAAAGCAGTGGCTTAGCTCGAGTATGTCAGGATATACGTAGCATAAGCAACAGATGGACGGACAGATAGACAGAGAGTGGTGCTGGGCACTTTAAATTTAGCTAAAAGAACATAAAGTGTTAAGCCCTCCCTGCTGCACCGAAGTATCGCAGGCTGGACAGATAGACAGATGGACAAGTGGACGGACGGGTGGACTAGCGAATGAGTGAGCTCACGCGAGTCAAGCGCCCCCACACTAGCGACACGCCACTCAAGGAGTTTCCAGGCCTTCTCCGGCGCGCCAGCTGTAGGCCGTGTGACGTCACTGTTCCTCGGACTTGCGCAGCACGGCTCTCGGTAATCCACGTGAAACTGTCCAACCTCGGCCAATGTAGCCTACGCTACACAAACAGGATCTACAGGTAATTATCTCCGTACACTTGAACACTTTCTCAGGAACAGACACTCGTAAACCATTGTATGAATCAGAATTTTATTAAGGTAGCGTAGGAAGCCGCCAGAGTCATGCTGTTATTGCAAACTGAAAGTTATAAAAAGTGACGATTAACATGGTTCCGATAGGCTTGGCCCTGTAGTTACGTACGCACAACGTAATAATAATAATAATAATAATAATAATAATAATAATAATAATAATAATAATAATAATAATAATAATAATAATAATAATAATAATAATAATAATAATAATAATATAATATAATGATAATAATGATAATGATAATGATCATAGGTAATATAGTTGTTGCTCTTACAGGTGGTAATGGTGGTAATGCTATAGAACTACATAGAGTCTGTTCTTTGAACGAGCAGCGATTGAATCGAATCCAGCGAGCAGAGGAGGGTCGGTGTGTGGCGAGTGGGAAAGCGGACGAGTGGCACGTACAAGAGACTTGGCGCGACGCTTTCGGTGGGCGTTTTAGGCGCCAGACACAGAAGAAATTGCGCGTGCACTTGTAAGCGAAGTTTGTGTACTAATGCTATGCGCCACCCGACTTTCTTTTCGACAGCTCTCGACACAGGCCGGCGTGGGTGGGGCGCCTCTATTTATGTAATCTTCCGGTCTGCGCGCAGGCGGGCGAGCAGACAGCGCTAATGACCGCGTGAGTCGTCTCTGCTCGTGCAGTTACGTTTCGAATGCACGCGTGCACCTCTCGCGGTGGCAGCTATACGCGCGTTGGTAAGAGAGGCAGCGCCTCCTCGCGCTGGCTGTCGTTGACCCACATACCAGACGCCTGCAGCGACGCCGCGGAAACTGTCCGCAAGAGCAGGCCACAAGAAAGGGAACTACGCGAGCAACCATGTACACTGGCGCCACAAGTGGGAGTACGCGGGCGCCGTTCCCTCCAAGCGTCCGCCCTCGCGGAACTCGACGCACCGGACGTGAATACCACGCGCATACTACAGCCGTTCTTTAAGGACGTCTTCATCTAGAAATACTTGCGAACAGTGCTGTAGCGAGCCACGAGCCGATACCTTGCGACCGTGTCCATCTTTTATATCTTCTACTTATTTCCGTTTCTTACTGTCCCTGCGCCACGCTCTCTCCTTCCCCCTCTCTCTATATCTATACCTTTAATCCTACCCTTTTAATCCCTCGTTACCCCCATCCCTCGTCAGCTACTGTTTGAGGTGTCGCACTATGATGCAGACAGTTACGGGGCTCACGTTTACCTTCTTTTCTCTCTTAAGAATAGCATAAGAGCCTATCCCATTTGCGTTCCGGTTGCAAGCTTTATCGACTCTGGACGAATCGCGCGTAAGGCTGATGCCCAGCACGCACCACGTATACATTCCCGAAAAAGATATCAACCATAGAGTTTCGTACTACAGAATCGATAGACCTCCGCATTTCCTCAGACTCTGAGCTCCTTTACGGTTACGTCTATATCTACAGGTTCTCGTTGTGGACATCATCACGGCACCGAGAACTTCTTTTGGCATCGTCTTCTATATATGCCGCTGTGTGCTATGTTCTCTGAAGCACATACACCAGGACCACAATCCTTGGAGTGTCCGTAATGTGGAAGCCTATTTTCAGCGAAGACGATGTCGTCGTCACTACTTGCCGTTACCTCCGAATTACTTTCACATGTATCCCCCCCCCCCCCGCCCTTCCCAGACAGTTTGTGAGGTGCTCAAGGTATCGCGTTGGTCTTCGATCGAGAATGCTCGTGCGCTCGCCGTTCACTAATAGCGATAGCCCATTTGTGGACCAAAATATAGTGTTGTCCTGTAAAGAGAAACATAGCTGAACGGACAGAGCAGTCTTCAGGCTGTTTACTATGATTACACAATTGTGACATACAAGCGACGACTAAAATATCCATAGGGAACGCCCACACTTCCATGAGCTCTGCAAATGACGCTATATTTCTTGCTGTTTCGCGTCTAATAAAAGTCGGCGCGAAATGGCTACCAGCGAAATTGGGCGTCGTCTGTCTTGTCACGCATTCGATTCACAGTAAAGCCAGTTCTCTATTCTTCCGATTCGTAGTATCATTCTTGCGGGCACACCACAAGGACGCCAGATGTAATGAACTTTTTCTAGGCGGACGATGAACACGCAATATCATATTGTTAATTGTCAAAGATGCATGCACTTCACAAAATTGACTCTGACTCCGTGGCGGTCTCCACGTACGCGCCGCGCTTGATTGCGTTGACAGAAAACTCTCCGAATACACGCTTGTTCTCTTTTGAACAGCTCAAATCGCATCTTTTTGAGTTTATAAAAAGAGGGTAACAATTTAGAGTACCAGGTATACTTTACTATGGGAGAGATGAAAGTCGTCCCATGGGCATCGCACTTGATAGGGATGTATGGAATTCAATCCTAACTTTCTGCAGGCCATAAAGCTAACCATACATCGAAATGATTTAAACGTTTTCATTTCTTTCTTCCAAGCATTCTATTTGTACATCACTGTACTCTCCTGCTATACGTCTTAACATGCCTACGGATTGTATTAAGTGAACTAAATGTGGCAGGCATGGTTTCACTTTATAAACTTCGCATTACTTGCAGACATCTCCTTTCGTGCGCGCGCTTCAGTGTTTTTTCTTCTGCATCCCATTTTCTCGTTTTTAACTTTCCATTACCAAAGAGACAGCCTATGACCTCAGCTCCATTATTTTTCTTTTTTTCCTCTCGCTTTCAATATCTGCTGTGTGACACGGAACCAAGCAGTCATCGTACGTCAGCAAGACAAGTAAAAATTACTGTTTTAAAAATATGAATATTGAAACGCTGTTATTCTTTCGCCCAAGTGGCACAGCTCATGTATCTGGTTCACCATTAGTGTAAAAACTGTCATGAGTAAAAACTGTTACTCACTTAACAAAGCCACAGAGAAATTTGTTTTGCCTTTACTAGCATGCTAGATAATGAAGAGGCCCTAGATCCAGTAGTGTGGGGAAACTCAATGATAGTCGAAGGGTAGTCATCGTGATCCCAATGATTCACTGGAATCACGGTGAACAGGGTGATATAACAATATGAAACTTTTACGCTTTGAGTGGGGCGCATCACATTAGTTCTTCATGGAGCATCATTCTAGTTTGCGAAAGCGTTGAGTCTTTTTGGATGTTAAAAGATAAAAAATTAGAGAGAAAAGTACTGTGGTGACGATCATTGACGACTATAAATTGCCGCTGGCGTTGGCCGTTTCCTTTATCGTCTATCGCAGTGAATTGCACAAACTTGACGATCACTTCGCACTGTACTTATGAATGAAACCACAATCGCACAACTTTCAGCATCGGCGCTATGCACGACTTAAAAACAAGAAAGATGCGTTCGTGACGCAAGTATAGTGCCTTCGAATGTTTACACTTGTATCTTTAACCTATGATATCAGTGGTTCAATGTCTTCGCCACGATGTTGACTGAAATGCCAGGATGCCCCTAAAGATGATCGGGTCTCTTCCATTTCCGTCTGTTGAGCCGTTGTTTGCCTGATAAGCTGAGTGACCTTTGTTGAGCCTTGAAGCGCTTATACGGCCTTCGTGCCTGCAACGAGTGCGGACTCACTGTGTAAACAGATATTGCTTAAGGTTTTGTAATGCACCCTGTAGCAAAATCATAGCGGCCCCCACCATCACTGTCTCAAGGCTTCTGCTACTTTGTGCACGCGATGCACTCGTGGAAACCAAGGGCGAATTCTTGGTGGCGGTGGATCCATACATGAGATAGCGTAGACTTCAGCGGCGCGGGATCATCGGCCTTTCAGCTTTTGCAACACTCTGCAGAGTGGCTGTGATGACGGTGCCTAGAATGTGAAAACACCATGCTATGATATGATTTCGCACCGTGCGTTTCAATCAGTCATCTGGCTTGCGATAACTTTTATTGATTGATTTGTGGGGTTGAACGTCCCAAAACCACCATATGATTATTAGAGACGCCGTAGTGGAGGGCTCCGGAAATTTCAACCACCTGGGGTTCTTTAACGTTCATTTAAATATACGATAACTCTCATGGAGAGTCGCTGCGAGGTAGTCGTGCTGGTGGTGCTAGTTTTGGCAGTGTCTCTATGACTGTATCATGAAAATGAAACGTTTTTCGAGTAAGACTTTCTGGAATTACGACTCTGTGCCTACAGGCTTGCAGTGACATGATCATTGCCACTCTACTTGAAAGCTGCTGGCATCTGTCATCGATTGCCTAGACGTAATGGAAAACTTAACGTGTTCCACCATCACCTTGAGCTCAAGCGAAACGTTCAACGTGAAACGAAATGGAAGTAATCATAATTCTGCCATTTAGAACGAGTATCCGTTCGTGTGCTTTTATATGTTTGAATTATCCTTCTGTGTTTTTTATTAGGCTATGTTATCTGCATGTGCGACCTCATGTCCCTGATATTTATGTTGACGAAGTGCCAGTAATGTTGTCATTTTTGGTTTTGGGATGTTACGCGTGACAGAATAGAGAAGGCACCACCTCAGTGAATTAAATTGTTTTTAATATTGATGCGAAGTATTTGAAGTTTTCACATGCTGTGCGGCTCTTACCAACTGTAGGGAAAAGGACGAGCCGCCATGCCCATGGTGAAGCCCAGCCGTCGACATCTTCTTTATTGCGATTGCACTGCTGTAATACCTGATGATGATAATGTCACTCCTCGTCTTCTGCACAACTTGTTACACGAACTCTAAGCTGATATGATTAAAAAAATGATAAAGCGATGCTCTAAATTGATAAAAGTATTGCATCCAGAAGCTGCCGCATCTTAAATCAGTTACGCTTTTAGATATGAGAAATTTGCACAATGTATTTGCGTCAGCTTTAACGCGTCAATAAGCCATCTGTATGCACGTAGAATAGGTAATTAATATAAAGCATTCCAGCTGATTTTATTTGAGAAGGTTTTTTTATTCTTCAATTATTTCATGTTCGGGACTATATTAGTCACTAATACGCATAGTTGTGTTAGCAGAAGTGGGCAGACCAAACGCAGTTTCGTTATAAATACGGTACATTGTATGAGAATTTGATTGTTCGTTCTGAAAGTGTGGTAAAACTTATTATCTACGTGTAAGACCAACGACAGCTTTTTCTTTAGAGCTACACATTGCGTGCCGAGAGAGAAGGCACACAGCGAAGAACGGCAGGGAAATTGCTAATGGGATCAGGTGAGGAAATTAACGAATTAAAGGCTTGAAATTAACTAGCACAGGGATGCTAGGATATCACTGGGAGGAACCTTTGTTCTGCAGGGGTCGTGGAAAAATTCAACCGCCTCCGCTTTGCGGACACCGATGAATCAGCAAAGTTTGCCTTTCGTCAGGCTATGGCACTTCTATTTTTGCAAGTCTTTCATAAATGTTGTATCACTGCCCTTTATTAAACACACTTTATTAAGCTCCGAAGTGGTAGTTCAGCCTCCACACGTTATAACCACAAACTATCTAAGGACAGTGGTGTGAATGTTAAAGCGCACGCCAGTTGTTGGACTTCCTGTCGCCTTCTATTTTAGTGGAAGATAGTCGTGGTATTTACCCCATTTCGGTGGCGCACACGAGTTTATGATGTTCATAGTTTTCCGATGGGAAGCATAGGAATCTGTGATAAATGCCAGTTTGTTGGACTAAGTGATGCCCTAAATATTTAGTGGACCAGTGGTGTGGAGAGCTATATGCACCTCTTCTGTGGTACATACCCGTTCATGATGCCCTCCAGCGTTATCGCGGATCCCGGACATGAACACCTTGACTAAGGAGAGCTTCGCTATTACGTGACGACGATACAAATGCTGCTAGGCAACAAACCGGACAGGCTTCCACCACGTCTGGAATTTGTTTGTGAGCGCTGTATATAGGACATCATGATTCGCATCAGCAATCAGGGCCAACTTTTAAGGGAAGCTCGATCGAAAACACGATGCCCGTCGATGTTGTGCCCAGAATCGAGCGGCACAACCGGTGCTTCCGAATAACGAACGCAGCCAATTTGGCGGTCAGCGGGCTCACGACTCACTGCTAATAAATGCGCACGTGTAGAGATGGCCCCCTATACGATTTTCTTCTCGCAGGTTTGAATACAGCGGGAGATGCATGGCCGCGCTCTTGCTTTCATTCCCGTGATGTGGGAGCAGTACGTTATTGCAGCCACTTCGCTTTATACGCGCAGTCGCGGTAAAGCAAACATGCCACACTAACTGTCGGGCACTGGTGTTTGCCGGTGCAGCACGCAGCAAATTGCAAGCTTCTTCTTACCGTTGGGGTGACTAAATGCATTCACGGGGCGGCTTTCACGGTGCACATATTAACCTTGCCCGTTAGAGGTGCATTGCCACGAGATTTTCAAGACGAAGAGAGCAAAACGCAGCAGGTAACAACAAAACGCTCTATTGGGTGAACATGCGCGCAGTGAAAAAAACGTGGAAAACAAACTAAGTTTTTTTTTTTCGCGGAGCTGGGTTTTGAAACTGAGGCCCCGAGCTGAAACTGAGAGAGCATGTCCTACCTACTGGGGTTAAGAACCTACCCTTGGAGTACGTGAATATGTTATTGCGTTATTGCGACGCACCAGTGATACGATAAACACACTCCAAAAAACGAACTCTTTCTATGGAGGCGATGTTGTTAAAATATTTCTTGATACGTGTAGTTGATTAAAAATCTCTCTCTGGGACAACGTGTATAAATGAGAAATAGATCACATCAGGCGAATTCCGACTCCTTGAAAATTTAATGCCAACAGCGCGTGTTGGTGATCGCAGTACGAGTATATCGTGGAGCCATTCCAGAGCGGGCGGCGGCCGAGGCCAATAAGTAATGCACAGGGGCTTCACCTACGATGCCACCTTGCCGGTACAGTGCATTAGCGGAGATACACTAGAATCCAGTTACTGTGCGCACTCCATTCAGTTACGTTAACGCGACTTCAGAGCCTTCACAAAGCGCGGATTCACAGCGTACTGAAATACAGCGTGCGTTTCTTGTAAGCGGCCTAGTAGCGCAACGTCATTATACGATTGTGCGAGTACAACGCGGTGGCAGCAGCGGCTTCGGGCCAGCCTGCGTGACCTCTTCTGCGCTCCCTGTAACCTCCACGGCTGCCGATAATCTTCGGCGCTTCCCGCGGCATGCAATTCTAATCGAGGACGAGCTCGCGTAGCCCACTCCGCATGTGGTCTGAATTCATGTGGGAAAACATGAACGCAGGACAAGGGAAAGCGAACAAAAGCTTTGGGCCACGTGGAGCAGTTAGAGCCGTATACTGCTGTTAAACACGGCGTATCAGGATAGGCGAACGGTGACATACACTATATCAAAACTGGAGCTATTCGAAAAAAGCCCCACGTTTCCAACTCAAAATATTTTCCACCCTCCCCTTTTGTGTATTTTTTCCCTCTATATGCGATAATCTCATCAAAAATTCAGATAGATCATTTCCGGCTTGGCGGAGAAGCTTAGCCAACGCTTAATGAAAGCCTATTCATCTCCCTGATATATTTTTGTAATATGTCTCTAAGCTCGCTATATCTCTTCATTTTGGTCGCCAGAAAAAGAAAAAGAGAACAGCAAACAAATGTTCGTCATAAAAAAAATCACAGGACATACTTTGTAATTCCTTATACGGTTTGCAATTTCATGAAGCCTTTTCTTGTTGTTCTTGTAGATTAACCGATGTCTAGGAATTTGTTCGAAGTGTTGCCAGTTACGTATATTGTCACAGAATTCTTTACACACCATAAAGTTTCCTGTGATTCAAGCTAGATGACACGAAATTAAATTTGAGAATTTGGCCGATGCAGCTATTTTCTCATTCTTGCTCATAGTGTTTGTTCTTGCCTTCTGAATTTAGGGAAGCGTGAGAAGAAAAAAAAAACATTCGGGCAGTAAATTTCTCAGTAGGTGTGATTTGACGTGGTGCTTCAAACTACCTCCAATATTAGAAGATTGAGTAGCAGCAGGGCTGTCAACTCCTGAACGCACATGCACTAGAACACACGTATGCACGCAGGAACAAACGAATTAAGTACATCGCTAGAATGAATTACTTGAGATACAGTCATTTAGATTACTTGAAATATAAGATTCACTTTCGCACGAAATAAATAAACTAAGAAACTCTGTTGTTTTAGTGCTATTTATTGTCAAGTGGTTCTGCTGGTGAACCAAGAACTCCAGCACGCTACAAATCATTTCTTCCTTGCCTCCAATTTAAAAACGCCCCCCCCCCCCTCGCGAAGTTGTGCCCAGAAACGAAAGAAGGGACACACTCAGTGTGACGATATTTCTGATATTTCCAGTCAGCAAGAGAAAGAGAGAGAAAGAGATGGAGAATAAGAATAGAAGAAAGGCAGGGAAGTTAACCAGGGCTGAATCCAGTGGGCTATCCCGCATTTAGGAAGGGGGAGGAAATTCGCAAAGGAGAAAAGTGATTGGTTGAGCCAACGCGTAACAGCGTCACGTTTGACACCAGAAACGACGTATCAGACTGGTGTCCTTGATTGATTGATTGATTGATTGGTTGATTGATATGTGGGGTTTAGCGTCCCAAAACCACCATATGATTATGAGAGACGCCATAGTGGAGGTTTCCAGAAATTTCGACTACCTGGGGTTCTTTGACGTGCTCCCAAATCTAAGCACACGGGCCTACAGCATTTTCGCCTCCATCGAAAATGATCGGTGTCCTTGAGGAAACGCAACAGCCCCTTCGTTGCATTTTGTAACTGTACGTGATGGGCAGCCCCATGATCCCAGTACTTTCTCGACAGCGAAGTCACTTCCGTCCAGTTCATGTAGAACAGTGCAGAGGTGGAGCCTCTCGTTTGCGTACGTCGAGTGTTCAATAGTCTCATCGACGGCACAGCCGTTGCAGTCCGCGTTGTCGGGTTGGTCGGCGAATAATCAGATCAGCGGTAAGGCGCGTCGCCATTAAACGTGCGGCATCAAAGATTATCATTTGCAGCCACGCATAGTTCCAGAATGAACTCTACTGTTCACGCTGTGCGCTCAAGGTAATCAGAAGGTTTTTTTCAGATAATCGGGAATGTTCACTGACATTCGGGCGTGGTTTGCGCAAGGGAGTGGGCACTGGCTAAACGAATAACGGGGTGGTTACATAAACGGAAAGAGAAGTACGTTTGGCAATACCGCAACAAGTCATGCCGCAGGATAAACAGACCTCTTTCCTCTACATAGCCACCTATCCCAATGATTTGGTCCTATGTGTTTAAGTAAGCGACAAGGTGCGACGTATATACGTAAACGAGTAGGGGCGCTGACGCGAAAATGTAAATGCACTTTGAATTCAGCACTCATGCGTAAGCATCTACAATATTCGTCATGGTTTCCGACAACTTGACGACGCCCTCAAAGAAAATGCCATGAATTTCAAGGAGGCCAACAGTTTTCCTCCTCTGCACCATTCATTTCCACCGCTTATAATACGCCCACAAGCACGCAATCGCTGTTGTATAGTGCGTCCCTCAACGATAACAATGATAATGAATAATATGGGTGCCGGCGGGTGTAATCGAAAGTAAATGAGGCACACGGAGCCGGCAGCAGATACGTGATCAATGGGGCCGGGCTCACAAAAAAGCTTGGGCGCTTCCTGCACGCCTTCTCAATAGAGAGAGTTCGGAAAGAAGCCTTCGGCATAGAAGCAATACAGCACCTAATCGTATCACACGCAAGGTGTGTTCGTGAAAGTGATGCAAAACTGTGAACAAAAGCATGGACAGCGGGCTTGAAGTATACAACCAACGCCTCTACCATAAGGCGTGTTTCTCGACATCTCTTTTCGACCAGCTGTAAACCTTAGGATAACAGAGCTAAGTGGTTTGGTAAGTGTTCACTTTGAAAGGCAGAAACATAAACACTGCGGAGTTTGTTGTGTCTTGGCCTTTTTCTTCTGTGCATGCTTACACGCCCTGTCTTAAAGAATGACTGTATTCCCCGCTTGTTAAACAGGCAGGATATCTGAGACTCACTTGCTGCGATATAGGTGTGTACAGTGATGAAGAGCCTCCAGAACAGTTCCTGTCAGCCTCCAGTTGCTTGTTAGTGTTTTCTATGGTTTCTTCAGAACCACAGGTGGTCGAAATTTCCGGAACCCTCCACTACGGCGTCTCTCATAATCATACGGTAGATTTGGGACGTTAAATTCTACATCTCAATCAATCAATCAATCAATCAATCAATCAATCAATCAATCAATCAATCAATCAATCAATCAATCAATCAATCCCATTGTTTTTTTCTCACATAAAATATATTAGTTTATAATCATTGTCAAACATAGACACTGCGATGACGGTATCATAGCGCAGCAAAGTTAGAGGTGATGTTGTGCGATACCCTCTTCAGTGTAGACGATTCGACAAAGTGGTGATTTATGCTCTAGGAATACTGCGCGAAACGAAAGACGCTGAAAAAAGGTGGAGGCTGCCTGCGCTTTCTCTCGTCTTTGTCGCCATCCTTGTTTTCTTCATCACAGTCACCTATCATATACTGTCTTCGTGCGTCGTCCTTCCCGCGCCTCATAGGTCCCTTACAAGAAATATATACCACCTTTCTTTCGAAGTAGGACTTCATAAGAATGGAAACTTGGGTTAGCTGGGAATGCCTTCATTCTTGGTTGATGCTATATACGCACACGGTGTGATGTCAAAAAGTTAAGAAGCACTGCCCAGGCGCTGACTCTCAACTAAATTTTATTAGGGAATGTAAACGTACCTATAGGTGCTGCATTTGTGTTTTTATCGTAGTTTCGAAAATCATACGGTGAACACGATGTGGAATAACGCAGTTCAGCGACCCTTGCTAATCATTATAACAGATATGCTACAAGCTTCGTTGTGGGAGGTTCCGGAATAACAGCTTGGTGTTAACGCAAGTGGTCGAAAATTATACTTGATGTATGTAGGCATAGATTTTTCTAGAAAAGCTCCATGCGCCCGAAGGGAGAGGGGGGCTCGCCTCGCACTCGACGGAAAGTGACGTAAGCGAGTTGCGCCTCTCACCGTTTCAGGCCGGGTGTTGTGATTCACAACAATAATAAAGACTGTTGTGGTTGGCCTAAAACTACACGTCCGTCATCACCGTAATCAGCCAATAGAATTCCAAAAAAAACGGAATAAACAAAATTGGAGCGAGTGGTTTCTAACACAATATGGTACATCCTATCGTGAGGACTCGGTGCCATTATGCTTGGTATCTGAAATATAGTGCATTCAGGACGGGACGGGGAAGAAGACACATATGACAAACGCACCCTGTTATGTGTCTTTTTCTCTGTCCCGTTTTAGATGTCCTATACCTAAAGAACTGTGGATCACCAACAAGCCCGTCGTACAGCCACAATGCTGCCATCGCCCAACGGTGGACGACTGCAAGAGGAAATCAGCACTCAAGTTGAAAGTTGTCTGATGATGAGATGGTTGCTCTGCCGCTACGTGTTAGCAGTGATGGATTATCGTTGAATGAGCAGCGCACTTTACCAAATGGGAAAGCAAAGGAGGCGAAACTGAGCGCATATGCTGATTTCAGGCGAACGGTAATATAGGTCACCAGACCCAAACTGTGCGAATAAAAAGCGCAAAAAAAGAGAGGGGCTACGGTTGTTGCTGCACAAAGAGGGACTTAATAGCGACGACGACAGGTGATGACTGAATTATGAGATATGATTTTACACACACACACACACACACACACACACACACACACACACACACACACACACACACACACACACACACACACACACACATTATATATATATATATATATATATATATATATATATATATATATATATATATATATATAAACCGCTTTGTTCGGAGGCGTTACAGCAGTGGAGTGGGGGGCGGCTACAAAGTTGAAAAAAAACACATCTTCATTGATTTATTGATACACTGCGCACTTGCTCAGACATGGTGGTAGTGGTTAGAAGATGAAAAAAGGCGCCTAATTTCTCAGACATCAGACTATATATATAAGCATTTGCGAGGCATCGCTCTGCCAGCGGGTGAGAGAAGTCGGCGTCTCGGTGCGTTGTTCGCAACGACAGGTGGCGTGCGAAGTTCACGTGCCTCAGATCACTTAATCCTCGGGCACGGTCACTGGACGAGTTCAACATAGCCTGCCTTTCCGCCGATGGTCTCTTCCTGAATACGGCGAGCTCCTTGCTGCGCATGCGACCTGCGCGCCCGAGCCGAGCGTGTTTTAAAAAATTGCCTTGTGCACGCCCGCTCCGTTCTGCGAGAGCGCGTCTCGTGTTTGGCGGGCCAAGTGAACGATGGTTGTGTTGGCGAGCTGCGTCAATCCTTCACGGCCAATGCATCCTTTTGCGTGGCTACCGACAATCTCTGTAATTGTGAGTTGTGAGTTGCGTTCTGTAATCACTTGTCATTGAAGTTAGCGCGTTACTCTTGCTTTTAAATTGTTTCTGTGAGATTACAAGGGTCTTCTTACTTTATTTGTTTCAATTGCATTTCACTGTAGCTCTGTCTCCCTGCTATGTACATCACAATCATTCTCAATTCTACATTGCACAAGAGGTCCCCTTGCAGTCTCTGACTATGGGACCTCTTTCTGTATATCATGCACATGTATTCTTCTTCATTTAGCACAATAAAACCTTCTGTTCTGTTCTGTTCAAAACGCTTTCGTACTTGCAGGGGCCACTTGTGAAGCACGGCCACGAAACTGCGTAATACAACGCGCTTGGCAGTCGCTGACTGAATGTTCAGTGCCGAGAAGTAGGTGCCTAACAGCGAGGGGCACAGTAACCGTTATAGAGCGTTCGACACAAGTTCCTGCTAAGCGAAGTAGCTTTTACCGTGCCACATATGCTTCAGTGAAATCGGTGCACCGTTATCAGTCGGCTGTTGTGGATGAATATCACTTTATTACAGAGGAAGAAGCCCTACTTTTTCAGTGACCACTCTACGAAACAGACAACTAATTAAGCCTGAGAAATCACAGGTAATATTAGCGTATTGTTTTGGTACGCTGAATCTCCCATTCCCCCCAAAAGTAAAAGTCACAGCTTGCAACAAGTCGCGCAAGGCTGGGTCACACTGCAGAAGGACTGTGGTCTTTCTGTGACCCAGCCTGTGATCGGGCAGGCTTAGTAGTGCTTTTATCTTTTCACTTCCATCTTTTCCACCCCTTACTGCATACTGTGCTATTCAATGCTTGCTCTCTTAACTCTTTTTTGTTACCGTTAATTTGTAACTTTTCCATATCTCTCCATTTTGTTCTTTCTTCCCCTTTTCTTCTCTGTTTTTGGGTTCCTCTTTCTTTCTATCGCCTTTTATCTCTCTTTCGTTGATTCTCTCTTTATATGCTACGCTTTACTCTCTCCCCTCCTCATTTTCCTCACATCTACCCTCCCACCCCTCAATTGTCTTTCGCACCCCATGGCTAAATATCATTGAAATTGACAGCGCAAAAAAACTAAACAACAAAAAACGAGGAGACAATAAGTATAACGCTACCTACACACAGACGATAGTTATAGTGCGAGAACAAAACGACGACACAGAAACAAGAAGGACACGAAGGACACTTCTTCTTGTCTCTGTGTCGTCGTTTTGTTCTCGCGCTATGACTATCGTCATGCCATACCAACTAGCCCAAGCTGCCACACTTCTAAGCTACACACAGTCCTCATTTAACGCACTGCCCATTTCAATTACGCATGACCACTTCAATATTGTCCAAATGTCAATTCTTTCCCTTGATATACTACACTATAGAAAACTATGCTATGCTCTGCTAGCGCCTGCACTCGGTGGAACAGTGGCTACGGTGCGCGGCTGCTGACCCGCAGATCACAGCTTCCATCCTGGCCGTGGCGTTCGCATTTCAATGGAGGTGAAATGGTAGAGGACCGAGTACTGTGTGATGTGAACGCACGTTGAAGAACCCCAAGTGGTGAAAATTTCTAGAGCCCTCCACTACGGCGTCTCTCATAAGCATGCTGTGGTTTAGGGACCTAAAACACGAGGCATTGTTATTATGCTCTGCTAATATGCCAGCATAGACGAGTGCTCACGATGCTCGCCTTCGGATCGTGGGTACGTAGGTCCGATTCATGCTTCTCCAAGAAGTTTCTTTAGTCAAGAATGTTTGTTTCACTGTCATTTTATCTCATTACTCATTCTGTGGCACATCAGAGTTTTTGTGTTTTGAGTTCGGCCGGACAACGCGACACACGCGTTTTGGGAGCGAAGCAGAAGAGAAAGAAGAGAACAAAGAGAGCGCGCACTGTTTAGTTATGACAATAATTTTTTTATCTATGAAACACAACAAGCTTGAGCATGACTATTCTACCGTAAAGAGTGGTCACAAATGACGGACGCGTATGTGGCGAGCCGGCTATTTCCAAAATGACAGAAGCACGGAGAAAAAAAAAAAAAACTCCCAAGCATTTCCCCGAGGGTGAGCATGGTTAAGTGCGAATACACGGGGTGATGCTATGAGGGGTATTCATTAATTCGCACTATTATATTTATTAATCACACTATGGTGCCTTTATGGTGTAATGGTTCCTGCGAATCGCAATTTCATCACACGGGGGAGTTTACGTTAACTCACTGGCGAATGCCGATGGATTTTAACTTTTCTCCCCCTCACGACCCGCTCTCGACGGGAGACTGAGAGAGAAGGTGGGCGCGCGAGAGAGAGGGGAGCGCGCGCCGCTGCAGCGAGCGAGGAGAGCAGAGGAGCGAGCGAAAGGGGAGGGGGACTATTAGCGTCAACGTTACTAGATACTTTAGTAATCTAGTAACGTTGATCAGCGTCGCGTCCGTGGCTTATTCGGTAGAGCGTCGCGCTGCGGCCCGCCAAGTCCTCTTTCTTTTAAAGATAGAGAGAAGACTGCGGACGCCGCCGACTGCGGTGGATGGTTTGGGGTCGCTTATAAAGTGTATTCACACTTAAAACGTTGACGGGGAAAGACAGCTATCCACCGGTGCATCCAAGCCAATCCGAGCTCAATCGCAGAACTCGCGTATCAACCCCGGTGCCTTGTACAAGAGCTAACATGACGGCCTTGTGCACATTACGTATGTACATTCGGTGCAGACGTAACATGAAAAAAAATGTCTGTTAGAAAAATTACCACAAAACTGAAGCTTGCTAATCGAGCCTGCATGACAGTGTTTCTCGGTGAACTACAAAACTTTTTTTTCATTTCCCATTTTGTAAACTTAATTGTCCAACGTACTGTAAAGGAAAGCTTGTGTGTAAGTTTCTCATTTGAGAGAAGTTCTTTGTTATACCGCACTATCTTTCTGTTGTCCCTTTCGAATATATGAAGAATAACAATACTTCTACTTTGGCCGCCATTCGCAATTAATTGTGCAGCTAAACGAATGGTTACAAAAAATTACTCCTTCTTCGCATTCAATTTTCATTGCTTCGCCGTCCATTTGCTCCATACGGACGGGAGTATAGTGAGACAAGGCGGGCGCAAATGCACAACGAATGCCTACATGCGCACAGCGTATATACCAGCCGCTTCGTCATGGCCGCCTGATCGGTGCCGCAGTTAGCAGTGGGCTGCGTGCATAAACCGATAATTGCTCGGTGGGCCTAACTGGCTCTGACGGATATGTTGGCTCGCAAAGGGAGAAGTGGTCGGATGCGACTGGCTGACTCCACCGATGCAAGGAGTGTAACTGCCGTACTTCCGCTATTGCAGCCGCAATTACGTTGAATAGACGATAAACTTCCACCTCTGGTTGTGTGTTGCTAAGAATGACTTTGGCGTGTGCAGCATAAAGTTATTTTCAATCAGAACTATAGCCGCTTCACTTGCACGTAAACTACATCGTAGGTCCCGCTGCATTTTATTGATTTCCTTGTATACCGTGCAACCATCTCTCAATTGGGAAAACGTGATTGCGGTTTTATCGAGGAACATTATAACAGCGTGAGACTGAACGAGGAAAGTCTTGTTCCTTCACGCTTGATTGCCTGTGGTCGCCTTACCTTCGTCGTGCCTGTCAGAACTTTAGCCAAAAGCGTTCTTTTTATGGGAGGGGGTGAGTTGATGGGGGTGAGATTTAATTGTTTTTTACATGGCTTGTGTGTGCGCTTGTATGCGTTCATGCGTATACATTGAAAAATGAAAACATTCAAATAGATGGACGGACGGACGGACGGACGGATGGATGGATGGATGGACGGAAGGATGGATGGACGGAAGGATGGATGGACGGAAGGATGGATGGATGGATGGATGGATGGATGGATGGATGGATGGATGGATGGATGGATGGATGGATGGATGGATGGATGGATGGATGGATGGATGGATGGATGGATCCGGCTGTGCGCTTTAGATTGGACGGCTGCTCACGCTATCTAGCCGTAAAGTTAAATACTATCACTGTGTGTTTAAGGATTGAATTTCACTTGCGCCTTGATTGTAGCCACCAATCGATTATCCTCCTCCTGGTTATTTTTACCCGTTTAAAGTCTATGTCCCCCTCTTCACCGCCACATGGCTGCACGCCAATGTGTATCTGGGTGACCGCTTCGCCAAGAATACGATGCTTTGTGTATCGGAACAGCTGCTTGCTGAAGAGTCGAGTATTCGCTGTATTCCCGATAAAACAAAGTTGCCGTCTTCCTGCAGACATTGGTCTTGCGGGAATAGCGACTAGCTCAAGCCTCACAAGGTCTGTGTGGCGGAGTAATGACGAGAAAAATATTAGCTGTAATGCCGATGTCGGCAGTGTACATTTAAGTTTTATGCAATGCTTTACGCCCATTGGGAGATTGTGCAACTCAACTGGTTTAAAACGAAAAATTAAGGCTGATATGTTTGGTGTTCGGCGAGCTTTTGAAGTATCGTGTCCACTGTGGTGATTAATTCAAGGCAGAATAAATAAAAACCTATATTCATTATAACTTTCGGAGATTTTTGAACGACCACCACACATGATAGTTTATGTTTTAAGAAATATATTTTTATCGTCGTTTGCCGCAAGCCCCGTTTTCGAATATTAAAGGAGTGTTCGAGAAACACATCGTATAACTTTTTCTAGAGTTACCAACGGAGAAAGAAAAGCCATATATCGACAGTACTAGTTTATTTATTTATTTATTTATTTATTTGTTTATTTATTCATTTATTTATACACTACAGTGTTGCAAGAGTCGTAGCTGCGGAGCTCAATTGCTCACGTATAAAAAGGTGCATGAGTCGTTCTTGTATTACCACTTCACACCAACATGGCTGACGTCGAACCGTGTACTCGTGGTTGATAGCGAAGCGCTATAGAGGTGGCCCACCCCGCGGAGAAAACGCTCAGAAGCATTTGCGAAACCTAGCGGGAGCGAGCTTCACAGTCTATAGTGAAATCGTAGCGACACGCCTTTACAAACATAGTTATATTTTCGACCTCGGGAGTGCATGACTTGTTCGTGGGCCTCCAAAGACACGCAGAACCACACTTTTCTTCGTCCGCCATGCTATGCAGACGCTGGCGTTGTGCTGCTATCATCCTTCGATTTGGCCCCGCCGCGGTGGTCTAGTGGCTAAGGTACTCGGCTCCTGACCCGCACGTCGCGGGATCGAATCCCGGCTGCGGCGGCTGCATTTCCGATGGAGTCGGAAATGTTGTAGGCCCGTGTGCTCAGATTTGGGTGCGCGTTAAAGAACCCCAGGCGGTATAAATTTCCGGAGCCCTCCACTGCTGCGTCTCTCATAATCATATGGTGGTTTTGGGACGTTAAACCCCACATATCAATCAATCCTTCGATTTGCGAATCAGTCCGGAACAACACCTAATATAAGAGACTGAATGTGCGGCTTATCCTGCCGATTACGTCGATGGTTATTTCGACTTCCCCCTGTCTGGTACAGTGCGCTCTTCGCGGACGTGCCAGCGCCATGGTCAACGAGAGCAACGCAAGCCGTGGACTTAAGCAACCCTCGGGACACCTTCGCCTTCAGTGAGCACGGAAGCAGCGCACACAGCGGAATGACTCTTTATCTAGTCTTCAGCCAACAGGTTTGTGGTCATTGTCCGCTGTATGCCAAAAAGGAGCAGTAATCGATGTTTTCTCCTGTTTCAGAGCTCGCAAACGTTTTGTGCAACTATGCGCGAATGTGCTGAAACGCTTCTGCTCCTTCTATCGGGCGATGTTGAATGTATTCCAGGTCACGAGAACATTTGTTGAAACGCTGAGAACGAGACAGACCTGTTAACCACTATTACTGAGATGCTCGGAAAAATTAGCACTCAGACATCTGACCTTGCTCAAGAGCAGGTTGAATTAAAGGCCAATGTTAAGGATATCAAGGCTTGTCAACAGAGTATTGAGGTAAAGCTCGATCGGTAATACTTACAAACGTCTTGAGGCCTTGGAAGCGAACATGCTACAATTAATAACCTTGAAGAAGGGCTTGCGGCTGTTGGAAGCACTATCGACCAATTAGCGAATCATCTAGACAGTACCCAGTCTCGTCTTGACGACTTGGAAGAAAGAGCCCGGCGAAATAATTTAGTTATCAGGGTATTACCTGTGAAAACGAATCATGGCTGGAAACAGAGGAAAAAAAAAACACTCACTGTGCTCTCTTCAGCCCTTGGCCGCGAAATTACACCTGACCTTGATGAGCGTGTCCATCGCATAGGTAGATTTTCACCACCCAAGTGCCGTCCTGTGATTTCGAAATTCTGTTCCTTTAAGGCTAAGAACTCTGTCTGGTTGTCGCGTGGTGACCTAAAGTCGAAAGCCATTTAAATTTTCGTGAACGAAGATTTTTCCCCGGCAACACGATAGGTTAGAAATAAACTTGCTGGTTTCGCCAAATCTTTGCCGCAATCACCTGCTTATCAACTCAGGTACAAGAAGCTGCTTGTTGATAAAGAATGCTACATATACGACTATAAAAAGGGTAGCGTAAAGAAAGGCCACCTTAAAGCCTTAAAGCACTCGCGAAAGCCCACCTTAAATGACCTTAAGTGACGTGTCAATCATTGGCACGCACGCTGGGACGCGCGCAGACAAACAGGCACAGCGCATTGTATGCAGTATACGGCGCGGGAGTGAGACATGTAAGACACCGTTGCCACGAGAAATGGCCGCAAACAAAAAGATGCAGAATGTTCGAACAAGCTCCCACGTCAATCCGAGCTGCTGCGATGGACTGCTGTTTATGGCACACGCCGAAGTGGGATGATGCCTTCCGCTAAACGTGGAGGAGGAGGGAGGAGGAAGCAACAAAAGGGAGAAGGCAGGGAGGTTAACCAGAAAGACATCCGGTTGGCTACCCTACACGGGGGATTAGGGAAGGAGACAAGAAAGACGAGAAAGAGGGAAGAGATGGAAAAAAGGGTGGTGGAGAGACTTACAGTAATTTCACTGCAGCGTGTAGAACTCTACCGCATGTCAGAGGCGTTCACACAAGCCTGTCTTTCTCAGGAAACACAGCAGGGCTTTCACTGCCTTGTGGGCTGTCGAGGCATGTGGACGTTGCTGTAATAGCACCTGCACTGAAAGAGCCCGATCATTCAGTCGCCGCATTGCGTTGGCAAGTACTTGTCCATCTGAGGCAAATCGAGGACAATGGCACAGCAGGTGTTCGATATTTTCGTCGGTGCCGCAAACATCGCACGCCGCACTGTCAGTAATTCCGATTAACGTGGCGTCACAATATAGTCTACATGCTTCCTTCATTATCGAGACCTCTTCCAAACGAACAGAGAAGTTTTTACAAAGTTGATCAAACTCGTTTTCTTCATCGATATATTCTGGTGTTCCTACATCCAGGCTACATAAGTAAAGCAGAGTGAACACACAAGAATAAAAACACGCACGCTGTTGTCCTAAAAAAGAAATCTCGAATGGCTTCTGTTGGAGAAGGTACGGTTTCGAGATGCGTGTTCGTGCTCCCGATCAGAAAGCTGACAAGAAGTTATTCCAAAGCAGCAAAGAGTGACATTGCTGCATCCTCGTGCACAAGACTTACTGTATGTATGTCGAGTGCGTCACAACTTTGACTCTATCCCACACGTTACACTTCGAATCACTGTTATGATTCACATTACATCCCCACTCTAACCGTACGTACTTTGATTCCCTTCGCATGTTGGCAGGCGTGTTTGAGTGAAAATAATTCTCCTCCAAGAGATGTAATGCGGGGCCTCTTTAAGAGATGATGCACACGTACACCTCACGTGCGGTATGCGTATAGCAACGGTGCGCATAATACGAGAGTAGATGTCGTGTCTTTCTGCGTTGTTACCTTAATTTAAGCTGTATACTATAAGTGATAAGACTGGCTGTTTTTTTTTCTTTCCCACAGCGAAACTTAGATGGTGTCAGTGCGGCCACCGCAGAAAACCAGTTTGCACCCTTACATGTGTTTTCTGCCTTTATAATTAACACCATACGGTATATAACACCCTACAATTATCACGAGGGTGTTTTGGTTTGAGAAACTAAAACACGCTTGTCGTACATTGTTAGTTATAGATACGGCTGTATTACTGTGCACCGAATGCATTGCAGCAATAACAGCGACAATAGCGCCCGACATTAGTGGTAAAAAATATACTGCATGTGAAAGCGTTCCCTCCAAGTCACTCATTGAGGCAGTGTTACAAAGTGTATACTGAATGAAAGCTTTTGCGCACCATCTTTCAGAATCTCTGGGCGCAGAAAAAAAAAAAAAAGCCTTGGGTGCACGTGGGAAATGCCGAGGATTAATGCGAATGTATATACGCGCGGGTCACAAAAAGCGCTGTTTGCGTTTGGTGACATGCATGCGGCTGCGTTTTTATTGCTAGAAATCTATTTTCGGGCTTTTGTAGAGTGTCCGAGCGGTGCGCGCATTTTCCTTCCATACACATATTTGATCCTGTCGTTCTGTACTTCTCAGTGCCGGCGAAGAGGATAGCCCTCATTATCTTCAAGCAGGAAAACAAGTGTAGCGTGCTTCTTTATGTAGTTTCTTAAATTATTCAACATCTTCATAAGTTTGGATGTTCGGTGTGTCTCATTTTGTGCTGTTTGCAAAAACATTTTTTAAGTGGATGCACTTAAGTTTATTTGATACATTGGGCCGCATCATCTGTCACGTGAACACGAAGAGGCACCTCCCGAATTGACGAAAGTCTGCAAAAAACGTAATATACCCCCCTCCCCCATATATACTTATACTTGTATACTGTAAACAGGGTCAAGAAATAAAAACACCAGGCCTACGCGGAAGGCGCAGCAGTCACAACGAGAGCTAGAAGAGTGGCCTTTCAAAGCTTTTTCTAAACACTCATTTGGTAACTACAGCAAGCACATTTTCTTGATGCCCACTAGGTCATCATTATTAAATTTATTTGAATAGTAAACTGGCGTTCGCTATGCTATTTTTCATGATTCTTTTAAGAAGCGTGGTATCTGCTGAGCACTAGCAAAGAATTTCGTGCCAATTGTTCATGCAGTGGCCGATGATGATGAGGAATCATTGCAGAAGTGGGTATGCGCCACAGTTAATAGGGGAACAAGAACAATCTTTTGTGATGGGTTGGAGCATTGGACGGCCCACTCCTTAAGCTAATCGCATTGTGTGACGACTGGTTGTTTTTTCGCTGTTTTAAAATCCTTCATAAGTCGTATTAACGCGATTGCTTTCCCGACATCAAGCCTGCCTAAGGCAAGTTTGAAAACAAGTTACAAGCACCGGCGTTAATCAGTGGTAGAATACTAAGCTGGCACCTAGCGGACCCGGGTTCGAGCCCAATTGTGTCATTGGGGCTAGTTTTTTTTTAATTTCGCACGATGTGGTTACGGACACCGGTGGCGGTGGCGGCTGACAACTGCGCGTGACCCCATGCAGTGATCTCATAACAGCTTTCACTGTAAAACCACATCTAAATGAGGTTCAAAGCAGAAATCCCTCAGTGCAGAGGTGTCTATGAATAA
Source organism: Rhipicephalus annulatus (assembly GCA_013436015.1). Taxonomy (NCBI): domain Eukaryota; kingdom Metazoa; phylum Arthropoda; class Arachnida; order Ixodida; family Ixodidae; genus Rhipicephalus; species Rhipicephalus annulatus. Next base: position 136,806 of record WOVY01001012.1, on the reverse strand, counting down.
TAGTTCTCTGTCTAAAATTTTATAGGTTAGTAGTTTCCTTAATTTCATTTACATTTTAATATTTTATTTTATTTTAGGTTGCATACTTCACTTTCACTTCATAGTTTTTACATTTTGTAGTTTCTATTTACACTTTTGACTTACAAAAACATAGCACTTTCAAATAAGTTCTGGCCGAGGATGGCTTTGCGACTCAGGGTCCTATTACAAATTTCGGTTTCCTTAAGGAGATGGTGGTCCATCCTGTCAAGTAGAACGATGATTTTTGTTTTTGCAAGGGATACAGGCTGGAGAGACAGCCAGCGCAGTCACGTTCCCATGCTATATACACCTCAAGGAATCAGGAAGGCTCCACAATATGACATATCATGCATGCGTATAGAGTCTTATTGCGCACTGTATACCTCGCCTACCTGTTTTATTTAATTCTTTATTTATTTTTGTCACTTACCACGCACCTTCAGATGTCAAAGGTATCCATTTTCGCACCGAACAAGTTTAGGGTATACGAATAGGTACAGCGATACGTACCCTCCTTTTTCTGTGTGTACAGCGGGATTTTAACCTTGGCTGCGACCATACGACACGTGTCATTTGAGAGATTAGCTGACTTGGCGCGCATGTTGGGACATAGGCACGCTCAGGCTGCTTCGCTTGCGCGCTTGTGTACGTAGTGTCTGCGTGCACGGCCAACACGCCGGTGATGCATGCGGCGCGAACAGAAACGAGTGATTGATGATACCGCGCTTATCGCTTAACGCAGTGTAGGTGCATTAGTTAATAGTGCGTGCCTGTAGACTAATTACTGCGTATCCCCCTAATTACCCAAAAGCACGCGTGTCCTTCTGCAGGTGAACGGCTGATCTTGCGACACCTGTATATGATATTTGCATCCCACGCTTCGATATTCGTACGAGGCGCTTCATCGCGGCTCCAGTCGGTTAAGGGCTGTTAGGCATTCACTTTTACTTCTCACTAAAAATATTCAGATAGCGAACTTGTAGCTGAAGTCCACAGGATGCGTTAAAAAATTCCGTGCTTGCGTCATCGACACAACAGGATAAAACTATTAGATGCTCGTCTAGGTGAGCCTACTGCTATATATGTTATCCAGTAATGCGTGGAATATTTAAGCCGATGGTAAACAGACGATAACACGTGATCGTTTGCGCGAGTGGTTCTCTAGCTTTTTCTTCCGCACTAACTGCCGAATCAGCAATATGCAGGGAGGAGATGTTAACTATATATGGGCACATATAAAATTATCTAGAGCCGAATTCGAACAGCTTTTATTCAGTATATACAGTGCAAGTTTAGCCTTGGTATGTCTGCAGTGCTAAGTAAATGCTCAGTATTATTTAGCAGATTTTTTTGTGTCTAGGACTTACAGCGCAGTATTTTTTCATGAACATGAGCCCTTACGACACGCCATTTGTCGAGGAGAGGAAAAGCGCTGTTTTGAACCAGTAAATTGGTTCAAATGCTTCAAAATGAGTTACATAAAGTGTCGAGCTAGTAAACTGATCAATGTTTTAGTTTGTCGTCACACGCTACGGTCGTTTTTTTCTGTTATAATCACTATAACAATCGGTTTGTGCCTGCTCTTACGAGTCCTCAGATACTGCGCGAATGGGTGGAGATGGGGATAACTCAGCAACTATATCCTAGCTGTCTGTTATTTTGAGTTTCCCAAGCAAAATAATTAAGCGATGCTCCTCCTGTTTAAAGCAGGTATTCGCCGATCTTTATCTAATTACAACATAGGAAAGAAACGGGGTTAATATTATGACATTATAAATGTGAGCTGATGCCCCAGATGAAGGTCTTACACGTTGTGAGATTTCATACTAGATTTTCTCGTTTCCTATCGCCCGCACTGGCAAGGGATGTTAAAGGGTTTCTATAGCAATGGTGGCAATGCGCTCAACGAAAGGTAAAAATGAAGAAAGATGAGGTTCACTTGAAACTATTAGCCCAGGGATGAATTCACATAAGAGTCTAAGTGTGGCTGCATAAGAAATAGAGACTTCTTTTAGGATCAAATGGCTTAATTTTGGCCCGTTCTCTTAACGTATCGATACCCTCACGCAGAGCGGCCAGTCATCGAGCAATGCCGTTTTAGCCTTTGCGCTTACAGGATCCTTTCGATAAAATAAAACTGAAGCCAGCATACATGCAGTCGCTCTTGACCGTCTAGTGGAAAGGAGCGGCAGCGCACGATCGACTGCATCCTCATCAGCGGCAAGCGATCGAGGCTATGGGCAATTAGATATATTTTGATACAGCCTCGATGGCTCGTAAAAAACGTGACATTATAATACAATATAGACAAACCATAATTTCCCGAGCTCTTGTTTACAAGTGATAGTTATAACGAGCTTTTAAGGTAAGGGCCATTTCATCACTTTGCGTGCTACCGTTTTGTCAAAAGGACTTCTCTTCATCCGGCCCCCTAACCTAACCTAATCTGAACAATTTCGTTTGTCACTTTATTGGCACAAGGTATAATACATATTTTTATTCGGCCATCACCACGTTGGTCTTTAATTATGGTGCCTGTGTGCGGACGCGAATTAAGGTTGCGGGATTGAACCCCGGCGACCGCATTCGTATGGAGGTGAAATGCTAGAGGCGCGCGTACGTACATTGGTGTGCGTGTTAAAGAACCTCGTGCGAAAGAAATTTCCGGAGCACTCTGCTACAGCGTGTCTCATTATTATATCGTGATTTTGGAACGTAAAACCCTAACAATTATTACTATATATGTAAAAAAGGACGTACAATGTTCTTATTCTTGTCATTACGTGCTCTGCTTTTGCGACACTGGCCGATGCAGAGTAACGAACCAGACTGATAAAATGGTCAACCTTTCTGCATATCTTCTCCGGCTTTCTATCTCTCTTTTTCGCTTTCTCTTGAAATGCGCTTACATATGATGCATAGAAGAGCGCTTAGGGTTAGGTGGCGAGACAATGGAAGTTGTAAAAGAATGCGCCTACTTAGGACATGTCCTTGGAGTCAAACCATGAGAGTGAAATAACTAGAAGAATAAGGTTGGTATCGAGCTCATTCAGCAAGCATTCTCAAATCATGAACGGTAGTCTACCAGTGTCCGTTAAGACGAACGTATACAACAGCTGCATTTCACCGGTACTTGCCTATAGCTGAAGCAGAAACCTGGAGGCTATGAAACAAGGTTCAACTTAAATTGAGGACGACGCAGCGAGTGATGGAAAACAGAATGATCGGTGTGACTTTAAGACACAAGAAGAGAACAGAGTGGGTCAGGCAGCGAACGCGGGTCAAGAATATCAAAGTTGAAATCAAGAAGAAACGAACGTGCGCCTGGCACATAGCACGTACAAGATAGCCGCTGGTCATTAAGGCTAACTGCCCGGATGGAAGTTGTAAAGGAATGCGTCTACTTAGGTTCGGTCCGCGGAGCCGAACCTGTCCCAAGACAAACGGGTGAGGGTGAAACACGGGAGGGCGAGACAAAATTTGGTGGGCAGATGAGATTAAGAAGTTTGCAGGTGTAACGTGGCAGCAGAAAGCAGAAGACCGGGTTGATTGGCGGATCATGGGAGAGGCTTTTACCCTGCAGTGAACGTAGAGCCAGGGAAGGATGATGAATATGATGATGATGATGATGATGATGATGGTGGTGGTGGTTGTGTTGGTGATGATGATGATGATGATTGTGGTGATGATGATGGTGGTGATGGTGGTTGTGTTGGTGGTGATGGTGATAATATGATGATGATTATGGTGATGATGATGATGATGATGGTGGTGGTTGTGTTGGTGGTGATGGTGATGATGTTATGATGATGATGAGGATGATGATGATGGTGGTGGTTGTGTTGGTGGTGATGGTGATGACGTTATGATGATGATGATGATGATGATGATGATGATGATGATGATGGAAGTGGTGGTGGTGGTGAGGGTGGTGGTTGTGGTGGTGGTGAATCTCCTACAAAGAAAACGGTGTACTTTCGGAGCAATTGAATTCACTGGCTTAGCACTGAGTTGTCGTAAGGCAAGGGTGCGCATGCAAGCGCAGTGTCCAGCTTGCAAGCACTGCAGACGGCGTTCCTAGCTTCGGCTCGCCAGCCCCACCGGCCCCGCGCCGTGGTTATCAGACTGAATTGAGAGCGGCCTTTGTGTAACGCGACGCAAACTATATGCCGGCCGCTGAACTCAGTGGCAATGTGCGAAACAAGTGTTCTGATAGGAGAGCAGTTCTCGTTCGGTGGCGTTTACACTTGTATAATCAGGGTCGTAAAAGAAATGCTGGCGACTGCCGCGCACAATAAAAAACAACAAAGCAAAACAAGGTAGAGAAAAAAGGGGAGCGATTTCAATATTCTTTAGGACAGATATTGTGCGTCCACTGATATATACACTGCGTTTGAGCTTTTAGCGAAAAGGCACAAGAACCATACAGTATAGTCACTGTAGAGTCAGAAAGGCTGTCCAACACCACAGTCATGACTACACACGAACAAAACAGACAGGCTGGAGTGAACTATAGTTTTGTTGTAATTTAGATTTTGGGCAGAATTGTTTGTGCAAAAATATCAGTTGAAGTTAGAGAATGGCATTTAAGAGAAAATTCATTGACAACTGACCTATGACCGGCTCCTGAATACATCTTAGCGAACTTTTACGTTGCGTGCTGACATTTAATTCATGTGAACACCGGTGTGTTTCGTAAGCTTTTGCATTGTGTGGACACTTTTTTGTACTGAAAAACTGAGACTGAGTGCATGAGTCGCGGTGAGTGCTCTATAATGTTCCTTAATCTACATTTGTGTTTATTCTATACTTTGCGACGACAACTGTAATGCAAGATAACAGCCGTAGCCAGCGTCACGCATTGGCACCAGCCTCTACTGGTGTATACATGTATGAATATACCACGTCGCAAGTCACTGCCCCTAGACAGACCTTAAAATCATTGGACATCGTCGTCCGTGTTTTCCCGTTGCATATACGCACATACAAACAATAAAGCGACGCATATAGAAGCCGACTCTACTATTCGGAACTTCCTGTGTTTCGGTTCTCTTATTGCTTAAAACTTGATGAGCATGAAGGCGCGTGAAAAGTACCAGAGACGAATAGTTCTTGCGTCACGGCTGCCGATACCCCATCAAACGAGCCCGCTAGCATGGACAGTAACCATCAAATGACAGTGCAACTCCAAGTGGCATAGTCGTACACTACCACTGCTGGTTCACACGCTCTATATAATACGAACTCATTGCGTGCTTATATTTCTACACTATGGGGTTCTTCTATGCACCCACCCTTCCCCCTTTTACCTAATTACCCCCCCCACACACACACATGGCTAGGTGGTAGCGAATGAGAAACGAGACCACAACTCCGAGCTAATGCTGCGACGGTTTCTTAACGAGACTGATTCATATCAGCCTCTGTGCAATGCGCTGCGGCTCGATGTGAAACGCGGACAGCCGCACTCTTTGTCTACGTGTGTGTTCAGACGACTCGCTGCGGGTGTGCAATGCGAAATCGTCCTTGAGCCAATATTGCGAGTGCAAACTCAGGCTTCGCCAGACACTCATGCGGCGCTAACCGCGCTTTCCGCGCTTTATTAATGTGTGTCAGCACGCACAAACTTCATACTGACTCATCCTTCGTTGAACCGCGCTCCGCAGACATATGACGCGGATGTTACATCGCATAGGAACCGTACAGCAGAGGGCAATAGAGCTCAGGCAAACAAAACGTTAAACGTATGTTGCTTTGGGTATAGTTAGGTGCATAGTTGGACGTTCTGCATCAGCTGTAGAGATAATTGTTGACTTAAGCTGTGATAGAATGGACGAGGACATATAAATGCAGACCTAGCATTCATTTCCCCTAGCTTGTTTTTTTTCATTATTATGAACTTTCGTAAACTGTACACTCCATAAAAAATCTGGTTAACAAAACTGCAGCTGAGACATCTGCCAACTGTTGTATTATCTTATTAGCGGTCTGCTACCGCTATAACACACACACACACACGCACACGCACACGCACACGCACACACGCACACGCACACACACGCACACACACACACACACACACACACACACACACCACCACTCACTCACTCACTCACTCACTCACTCACTCACTCACCAAAATTTGGAGTATTATCTTAGTAATTGTGTAAGGGCGTGTAAAAAAAATTTGTGTTAAATAGGGCTGGCTATATCCACCCACATTTTTTAGATCTGCGAATTGTGAAAATATTGCTAATTATTATTTTTTTGAGCGAAAGGCACATTCCAGTGCTTGCACCTCGAAACGCTGTATGCCGCACTCGTCGTTCGTCGAGCTCACCTCGCAGGGTCGAACGAAGTGGGCAGCTTCGATTATATATTGCTTGAAAATAGTATAAATGAAATCATCATCAGGGGTGCTCTGCAGGATGGTCCGCGTTTGCCGAAAGTCGGGTTATTTCTGAGCTCAAGCGACAACCCTTTTTCAACGAACTAATTTATACGAAAAGGTCAAATGTAGCCTCCAGCTCGCACAGCGCACCAGGTGGTCGAAATTTCCGGAGCCCTCCACTGCGGTGTCTCTCATAATCATATAGTGGTTTTGGGACGTTAAACCCCACATATCAGTCAATCAATCAATCAATCAGCTCGCACAGAGTTCGTTTGGTTAATTGCGGTGGAACGTGGCGTCACGTCATGAGGGGTTAAAGAGGTTGAGTGGTGACTGTAGTGTCTTCAAGCCAACGGCATATTCTTTCAATACTTTCGCGTTTCATTTGACAGTCACGCGTTGCAGAGGAGCACAACGCAAGAAAAATGTCCGAAATTGTTATAGTAATATGTTTAGAGGTACGGGCTGCACAAGTTCATCTCCAAGCATTTAAAAGAGTACTGACATGATTTTGAGGCATCCAAAAGGAACACCTTTCGTTTCCATGGTCTGCACTATTAAGGATCTCCATACACCGGAGACAGACAACACGAAGAAAATATTTTACTTTGGCTTTAAAGTTCGTCGCCCAGCATTGCCAAGCCAGTCCCGCCGCAGTGAACATCATCGAGAAAAGGCAACACAGTTCACGGGGTTTCAGACATTTTCTTCCCGCGTGCAGCTTAAATCGCAGAAATCGCCGTCAGAGTATCTGGACTGTAATTCACTCATCGTTGTTTGCGATAACAACGTGTGACTGACAGCAATGCGGCGGGTGTTGCTAGTATGTCACGAGTGGCAGTCTTCCCGTGACGTCAGATCCCTCTTGACACGCCACTGAGAAGCTACGCTCTCGATACCGAAATCAAAATTGTTGTCTTAAGGTAGCGGTACCAGTTATATAATCAGTTACTACCAAAGTACTACGACACTTTTTAAGGGTTCTTTACACCCGTGTTTTTAGTTGAAGCAACAAAATGAAAATATTTTAAATTAGTTTAGGTATGTCTTAGATTCCCGTGCTAAGTGTTATTTAGAATAATTAGTACCCTGGCCTCCCAGATGGCTTCGCCTGAGAACGTTTCAACAACGTGTGGCCGAAGATAATCACCGAGGCCGTGCGTGTAATGGCCATGGCCAGCCTTTGCCCTATAGCGCGTTGATCGTCCAGCCCGCAATTTGTTCGTCCTCTTCTTCATCGCCTGTTCACTCTCCGAGTGCGTGTGCCTGGCAGATTGGCTTATTAGACAGGTGGTAGACCGAGCTAATGAAGTCAAGACAAGTTTGTTCAAGCTAATTAAGTCGGGTGATGCCAAGAACGAGCTAACTAAGTCACACGTTTCGAAGACTGTGCTTACTTAGCCATGTCAAGTAAAAGCGATCCAATTAAGAACATACTAAGTAATAGGACGCTACTAAAAACTGAGTTAACTAAGAATTTGCTAAATCAGATAAAGCTTATTGGGATCATGTTAAAAAACCATGCTTATTAGGAAAATGCAAACTAAGGACCTGCAAGTGAAGCCTGATCTAGCTGAGGCCATTTTAGTTAAAACAATACCAGTTAAGAGATACTGATTAATACCAAATTATTATCATCAAAACTGGCAACGAGCTCAAATTCACTCAGAAGCAGACCGAACGAGCTCTTTCAAAGGCTCCAGTCTTGCACAGCTATAGTGCAAACTAACCAAACTTTCTTATATGTAAAGAGGCTGCTGCTTAGCGTACAGCATGAAACGCTTGATAGCCGTAACCACTCTATGACAATGACGAGTTTAATTGGGGCCTTGTCTGAATCAATGAGCTCGGACCGTACTTAGTGTGCCAATAGGTTTGTTTGACAGACACCCACGGCAAGACTACAGGGTCCTCATAGGCATGCTTGATGTCGGGAAAGAAATCGCGTTAATATGATTCATAAAGAGCTTTAGAACAGCAAAGGAACAACAAAGCGTCACGCAATGCGAATAGCATAACACGTGGGTCATCCAATGTTCTAACCCTTTACAACAACTTGTTCTTGATCAGCTATTCACTGTGGTGCCTACTCACTTCAGGCATTATTCCTCATCGTCGTGAGCCGCTGCATGAACAATGGGCACGAAATTCCTTGCAAGTGTTTAGCGGATACCATGATTCTCCGAAGAATGACGACGGATAGCATAGGGAATGCCGGCTTACTGCCCATAAATTACGATTATTAATGGCTTAGTGGGTACCCGGCAACCGTGGTTGCAGTATAGCTACCCACCGAGTGTATGAAAAAGACTCTGAAAGCCCACTCTTTCTCCTTTCGCTATGACTGTGCTTCGCATTCCACGCAGACCTGGCGTCTTTTTGAAGACAATGCATCGCCCGAAGGTTGAAAATAATGCCTTTTTGTAGTCCTTTCTTTAAGGCTGTTTTCTAAAGAAAGTATATACCTCGCCGACTGATCTATCGACCGACGCTGTTATCGATTTTAAACAACAATATCATTTCCCGCAAAGCAATGGACTGCCATAGTGGCATTATCTGCCTGCAAAGTGCAAGCTTGGCTCTACTCGCGACTCCCTGGAAGCATTATTTATTCAATGTGTCCTACGCATGCATCAGTTAGATAGCAACAGAGAGCGATGTCGATGGAGCAAAATGCCTTTTTTTTTCTCAAAGAATTCCTCATCAGTTACGAGGTTGGCTAACCTTCCGAGGAGGCCTGTCGTAAAGTGCTTTGTCGCTCGGCCGCCTTACGCAACTGGTGCCCGGAGGGCCAAGTTTTCCTGCTTTCCTGAGTGCAAGTGCAGATAGGCAAAAACGCTACCAGCCTATTTACATAGAAAAGCCATTTCGAGCTGATCGGAATCCAAAATGTCACCGTGAAGAGAACGCAATGTAAAAGAACAGAAAATTACTGATAACGTCTTTTAGACTGACTTCTTGCGGGGGCGAAAATCTTGACAGTTTCTAAGCATGACGCAGAAAAGAAAAGAAAAAAACCACCGATCTTAACCTGACTGTCTGATAGACAACCTTGTGCCAGGGAAGAAGTAAAAGTAAAATAAACAGAAGAGCTCAACGAAATAATGGAGAATACCTAATTGTTAGGGGGTGTGGATATCACGCAATTTGGGAAGGAGCCACAGTGTTATTGCTTCATTGAGACATGCAACTCATACCGCATACCAGTTCTGTCATATCATAGCTCAGTGCCTAACGAAATCTTTAAATCACCAAAATGTTTTTACCGTGCAGTTAATTAGCAGGTATTTATGACCGGCGCTAGTAAAGTAGATTCATGATGAAAAATGAAAAGTTAAGGCATGAAGACATGGACACCAGACAACATGACTAGGCAGCACCAGATAACTTAGTGTCAGTCTAAACATGCCTTACATTCTTTCATGATGATTCGCTGCCAAGTAGCTCGACCACCTGTACTCCAAAGCAAAATAGAAATTCGAGTGCTCATGGTCTTGAAGGTGCTCAGATTTGCACCGGCGGCTATATGCTAATCATGTTATCATGAAGGTGAGGTGTGTGTGATTTTGTGCGTGCATGCTTTCTCCCCCATCTCCCTCTTATGCATCTTTACATCTCCCCCGTACTTTTCCCCGGTGTATGGTAGTATACCGGTCCTGACTGGTTAACATCCGTGCGTCTCCTTCCTCTCCTGTTCCAACACGAGCCGTCACAGCGTCGTATACTATCGCAAGAGCACCGCATGAGATCCTCAAAACAATTTTTTTACCTGCGGACTTGGCGAAAAAAGATGTGACCTTTAGGGCCCATACAATGCTTTCGCAATGCTTATAAATCGTTCATGGTTGGTAGACGTTAAATTTCACTGAAAATGAAAGTAAAGAAAACAGCGCTCAGTGTAGGAAGCATGAAATGCGAGCTGCGAGACATTGCCCTGCCGCAGAGGTCTTGTGGCTAAGGTACTCGGCTGCTTTGATTGATTGATATGTGGGGTTTAACGTCCCAAAACCACTATATGATTATGAGAGACGCCGTAGTGGAGGGCTCCGGAAATTTAGACCACCTGGGGTTCTTTAACGTGCACCCAAATCTGAGCACACGGGCCTACAACATTTCCGCCTCCATCGGAAATGCAGCCGCCGCAGCCGGGGTTCGAACCCGCGCCCTGCGGGTCAGCAGCCGAGTACCTTAGCCACTAGACCACCGCGGCGGGGCGGTACTCGGCTGCTGACCCGCAGGTCGCGGGATCGAATCCCGGCTGCGGCGGCTGCATTTCCGATGGAGGCGGAAATGTTGTAGGCCCGTGTGCTCAGATTTGGGCGCACGTTGAAGAACCCCAGGTGGTCTAAATTTCCGGAGCCCTCCACTACGGCGTCTCTCATAAGCATATGGTGGTTTTGGGACGTTAAACCCCACATATCTATCTAGCTGCAAGCCATTGAGGAAATAGATGTCACATTGTGAAGATGTTAGATTGGAAGCGTATTTGCACGTGACCACCATCACGTGATGGTCGTCCGTCCTGTCACGCACTCCTCCCCATGTCCTTGTCAAAAGTAGCGCTACAATATTTTAAGCGAGATTGCATCATCAAAGAGCCCCGTACCTCATTGTTGTTTAGGCCCCATCACGTGACCTGTAAGTTTGTAGGTAGCCCCCATTCTTCCTCGATCACGAGAGTTACCATGTGCCTCGACGAGACCGTCTTCGCGGGCAGCCTTTCATGTAGTTGCGGAATCACGCTAATTCTTCTCTCCAGGCGTTTTTTATCAAACAAAATAGTAAATGCGCGTATAAATAAGACGTTTGCGCATTAAAAAAAATGTTGACAGCTTGCACTAGCTGCGCATTGCCGGAACAATCAGCTGAGCTATCGTTCAACCGAGCTACCCTGGTAATGCCACGCTTTTGCTTGTGATGCTAAGCCTTTGCTAGAAGTAGTAACTACGGATAGACTTAGCTACACATGTTACGCGACTACCTGCTACGTGATGTTGTGATTTTACTCACGTGTCTAGACGATGCGTGATGTAACCTAATATTTAGTCGCACGAGTAGTAGGGTTATTCTATAGTCACGGGACTATAATTATTACGTGGAGTTATCTATATTTCACTATATAATCGATCTATCTATGACCATATTTGTCACATAATGCTACGCGATTACAGTGTCGTGATTAGTTTTTAACGTGACCTTACGTAATTCAGGTTGCGTAACAGACTCCCCAATCATGATTTTCGTATTCCACGCCGATAAAATTGACGTACTTATTGTGGGAGTAAAGCAGAAGAGAGTGAAGCTAGCGTGCACTGGCTCGTGATAATGATAAGTCCTGTTTACACCACCCAGCGCAACGAGAAGCTTTAAAAGCTCCGCTCTTAATAAGGGCAACCTGAAGGAAAAGCCGAAAAAAAACTGATTTAAAAATCTGCGATAGGATCTCAGGAACATACCAGCCTAAAATGCACCAGTGGCGGAACTTGAAAAAAAAAAGCGGGACAAATCTGTAGACATGTTTGAGGGAGTAATAGCTAAAAAGTAAAATTCCCGAAAGACAGCGCAGCCCCAGAGAAACCAGGTATACGAAGGGATGCTGAACTGTTTTGCATTCAAACAAAGGCGTGGCCATCAATAGGCCCCTCCATTGTATCCGTATGCGAGTACGCATGGTCGCAAAACGAGAGCGGAGGCAGATTTCCCCGTAGGTGTGTACGGCAGGAGAGTTGACTGTGCCGCCTTCGCTCTCTTTGTTGTTACACACCTGAAGGACTGACACACACAATAAAGCACAAAGCGAGCCCCGCCAGTCAGTTACGACCGGCGCAGACCGCGTGTCCCGATACGCATCTCAGCCGCCCGCTTCCTAATTGAATGAGACAGAAAAGCGGCAGAGCGAACAAAGCCTGGTAGAAAGGGTCACGTGCCACAGGAGAGCTCAAGGACTAACGCCGCAGTTTCGTCGGTGCGAGAGGGAAGAAGAAAGCGATACAATTGATTATGTGCAGAAAAATAAAGACAGTATAAATACAGCGTGCTAAGAAGTTGCCTCGCATGGTTTGCGAGCAGCGTGCTCGGTTCATCGGGCAAAACGCGCTTATTCAGCCTAGCTCGGTGCAGTGATGCACACACAACACCAGCAAGAAAGTCTGTGGAGGAAACGCCAGCGAGTTCAGAATTGTCCGCGAGACAGACTATTTTTCGAATATACGAATGCGGAACCAGTGTTGCAAAACGATATATTTAAGAAAACATTTATTTCTACTTGAAGCAGTTTTCCTCACATCCTGCCGCACTTTCTTTTGGTGTTCTACAATGCTATACGTAAACAGTTTGGCTATTAGGCAGTTGGAAGCCATTACGTGCATCTCGCCACCAGGGAAATAAGCCAGAGACCATTACGATGCTCCCTAATGCGAATTCCTAGCGTAGCTGTCGGGCAAACTTCAACTGTGTTTGACGTTTCGGCTGCGAGCAGTTGTAGCAATGTAACTTCCATTGCATATTGCCACAGAAACTGCCACTTCTCGAATGGTAACCGTGCCCCGCCGCGGTGGTCTAGTGGCTAAGGTATTCGACTGCTGACCCGCAGGTCGCGGGCTCGAATCCCGGCTGCGGCGGCTGCATTTCCGACGGAGGTGGAAATGTTGTAGGCCCGTGTGCTCAGATTTGGGCGCACGTTAAAGAACCCCAGGTGGTCGAAATTTCCGGAGCCCTCCACTACGGCGTCTCTCATAATCATATGGTGGTTTTGGGACGTTAAACACCACATACCAATCAATCAATCAATCAATCAATCAATCAATCAATCAATCAATCAATCAATCAATCAATCAATCAATCAATCAATCAATCAATCAATGGTAACCATACCACACTGTGCACCGCGGACGTCGCTAACCAAGGGAAACGCTGATAGCCCCGTTCGGACAAGCGGAGCCAGCCGCAGTGCACGTGACAGCCCTGCAAGCGCACGAGCTCCGACTGAGGAGCCAGCGTGCGTGATGGAAAGCTGGGTTAGAGGCTACAGCGGCTTGTGATATGGACAGAGTCGCGTTCCCTCTCTTTCGTCTTTGTTCGCTCTATCGCTTACGCCAACAGTGACGCCCCTCAGCGCAGTAACGGGGGCCTAACAGTTGTGCTCTGAACAACAGCCGGGCCACTTGTTGCTCACGTGTAGTGCATAAAAATAATCCTTGCCCACGGTAGGGTGGCTAGAATTTCTAGCCACCCTACCCACGTGGATCACCCGCTACACTTGTGAATCACTAGCAACGATATAACAGCAGTAATTTCTTTGGTTCTCATGAACCCCAGGTGGTCAAAATTTCCGGAGCCCTCCACTACGGCGTCTCTCATAATCATATGGTGGTTTTGGGACGTTAAACCCCACAAATCTATCTAATTTTTTGGTTCTCGTGGCACTGCACAGAACAGGGAGTGACGAAATGTCACACGACAGTCGGAGACCGCTGGCAGCCGGCATCGTCGAAGTGAACTCGAAAAGTAAGGAAAAGGACGGCGGACAAAAGGGAAAAAAAATTCGGGTCACGCTAGAGACACACGTCGATTGCCTTTCTCTCTCACAAAGAAGCCCGCCATTGAGAATGAACCGGAAACAACGAAAACTCAAAGGAAAGAAATGAATGACACAGGTGAATGCGTGCGTCGTAAAATGGGGTAAACTGGAAGCGCAACAGTCCGAAAACTAAATCATGAAGAACGCGTCCATCTGGTCCGGTATGTTGCATACGTAAATGTACGCAACATACTGTGTTGGATACATTTACGTAGCGCGAAACTTTGCTGGATATAGCGATCGAGACTTGAACATGTACTGACAATGTTCACACCGAGAAACATCGTTTCGTGTTCTGTTATTTTAGTTTTATTGAAGACCATTTATGGCGACTACAATTCGATATGAAGTTAACTATTACCGTAACGTCTAGCAGGATGGAAACATTGCGTCGGAGTACACGCAGTGTCCAATACAGAGACGGATTAGTTAGCACTTCGATTGAGACGTCCGAACCACTCACGTCTGACCATCGGTTTGTATTAGCTCAATCTCATGACTTCCATTGACACGCACGAGAGCTTTCGTTATGTTTCTGTGGTTCCTGATGCGCACCAGCCCAGACGACCGTTCTTTTTTGTCACGTTTATTCGATCGCACATACAATATATAAACGTGTCTCCGCTTCTCATTCTGCTGTGCTATCGCTATCCCACAGCGTAGTAAACTGGACTTGCCCTTGTTAACATGTCTGCACTTATCTTCCTCACTTATAGAAAATGCTCGACTGAAAGGAATAGGGCGTTGATTAATAGTTTACGGAAATCGTGAGCATTCGAGAACAGCATCTTGATGAAGTCGAGAATCTGGCCAAGTCTCGTCTGGTCGGGATGAAACATCGCTCAAAATATTCTTGCACACCGACCAAGAAAGAAAATATTTACAGACGTTTCGGCTTCCACATGAGAGCCTTGTTCACAATTGAGGGGTGAAATGCCAATATTTTTCACCTCGGTCGGCGCCCATCAATGTGTAACCAACAGTATATTTACGGTGGTGGTCTCACAGAAAGCCGAGGAAACGTCTTGGTGGCCACGAAACAGCCGTTACGGCAGCAACTGGTACTCAAATAATTGGTGTCTTGTGGCTGGCAGCCATGCTCGAGAGAAATAGGGGAAGGAAGGGGTGTTTACACGAGAAGTGGCGCGTACCCTATCCTTCTGCAAAAAGCGCGACCGGCTCACGCAGAAAGTTGCGCAGTTATGATTGCGACGTGTTTACCCGAGGGCACAGCTTGTATTACATTTTGCCAACGTATAATGACGCAGCTAGGCTCACAAATGACTGTCACAATAAACTGCAATCAGGCTGCTTGTTTGTGTTGTCAGCGCTCGCGTTGTCAACTCTTTCTTTGTGGTTCGTATTCCACGCTGTTCCAATGCGGCGCAACAACACGAAGATTGATTGATTGATATGTGGGGCTTAACGTCCCAAAACCACCATATGATTATGAGAGACGCCGTAGTGGAGGGCTCCGGAAATTTTGACCACGTGGGGTTCTTTAACGTGCACCCAAACCTGAGTACACGGGCCTACACCATTTCCGCCTCCATCGGAAATGCAGCCGCCGCAGCCGGGATTCGAACCCGCGACCTGCGTGTCAGCAGCCGAGTACCTTAGCCACTAGACCACCGCGGCGGGGTAACAACACGAAGATTGTCTGTCTGCAAGTAGTATGTATGTAACCACACTTGGATAAATACCTGTGCCGTTTTTTCTTTTATTCGTATCGCGCCTAAGAAGATCTCATTGGCGATCTTATTCACGTTAGCCCATTGCCAGAAACACACGTTTTCCTCTTTCACAATTTGTTGCGTCACAAGTGTCCAGTTAATTACTCGCGACGCACCATTTGACGAACGTACTCCCACGTCCAATGCGATTGCGACGCTGATACCGCGAAAGCGTGTCGGAAGCAATGAGATCCGCGCGGCGCCCTCCATCTCGCTGAATCGCCGCCGAAGCAGCGCTCGCACAGCAAAAGCAGCGGCGTAATCGCGTTCGTAGCAAGAAGGAACGGCCGACCCGCGGCAGACCTGATCGGTTACGGTGATCAGAGCGGTCAGCGGCCTCATGTTCAATGACCGCAGCTTCAGATAGAGGCACGTTGTACATACGTGCATACTCGTGGTATTGCGCCCGTTTTGGTCGATGGTGGTTCCTGAAGAAAGAAGGATCTCAACCTCGCTGACGGGTCCTTTTGAAGTCGTTTATATACTCTGTGTTAAAGGTGTACTACGCACGTTTTGATAGCCGTAACTACGCAGTACGTGCCCCTCCCTTTTGATTTGATTGATTGATTGATTTGTGGGGTTTAACATCCCAAAACTATCATATGATTATGAGAGACGCCGTAGTGGAGGGCTCCGAAAATTTTGTCCAGCTGGGGTTCTTTTAACGTGCGCCCAAATCTGAGCACACGGGCCTACAACGTTTCCGCCTCCATCGGAAATGCAGCCGCCGCAGGCCCCTCCCTTTTACCGACCGGTTGTAAGTGAAAGCTGCTGAGGAGCCTCTTTCATTCTTCAAGACTAGTCAGCGTATACTTCCGACTATACCTTCTTGCAAGACCGCAGTATGGTCATTTTGTATAGTTATGTTGCGCCACTGCTGACCCGAAGGTTGAGGGATCGAATCCCGGCTGTATCTCGATTCTGGCGAGATGCTGGAAACCCTCGTATTTAAATTTACGTGCGCGTTAAAGAACGTCAAGGGGTCAGAATTTTGGGAGCTCCCTACAACGGCGTTCCTCATTACGATTTCCTCGTATAATAAACTATACACGTAAGGAAACGACTGCCTTCGTGTCGTTGCCTTAGCAGTTGCACGGTAAAAGAAATATATAATGCGTCATATTCGACATCTCGTGCTCTCTTTCTCTTCAACTCTAATCATTTTAGATACACGTTATCCCTTATTCGAATTGAACATATATTTTACTTTCAACTTCTGAGTCCTATGGAAGTTAGTATCTGTATGCTTCTAATTACCATAAGTCTGATACTGCATAAGCCATGATACCACGATAGTATTTTTCAGCCCTGAGGAAGGAAACGATCAAGTGTGTTGATGATTTAACTTGTATATTTGGGATTTACTAACCTTTATTCAAGGTATACGACATGCTTGTTGAGACACTCTAGGGCTATTTCCTCGAATCCTGTTAATGAATTGGCTAAGCGATGAACGTCTCAGAGCTCGACACGCAAAAATCGGGACTCTCATGCGTGGAGACTTGCACGAGTCGCATGCGACGTTCGCTTTAGTTGCGGACACAAACACCCCCACACAAATTTCGCGAAGTTCTTCCAAGTCGAACAAAATACAGTCTTCCGCGCAAAGCACCATAGGAAATATAATGCATATGTGGTACATCTTCGAACATTAGCGTTTTGCGTTCACAATCGACAATGTATGAAATACGAAGTTCACGCCAATTAACCATCATCGCACCGGAAACCGACGGATCCACCAACGCTAAACCAGCTGAAGACGAAGTGGGCGCTGATGTTGCATGCGATGCTGAAATGTGGGAAGTCTGCGCTCCCTGCACGGTGCACGCCGCATCACACGGGTGCGAACTCGTACAGCACGAAAAGTTGCTGTCAGTTATGTTCTACAGTTAGTTCTACAGGTATTTTCGTGTAACTCTTGGCTACAAAGTGAGATGCGCAGGTACGTATACTTACAGGACAAATAGCTTACCTCAAAAGCTTTTCTTCGCCAAATGAACTGGCCTGTGATCTTTTGTTCGGTCGCTCCTGCATTATGCGCTAATAGCGCTCAACACTTGCTATGCTATACGCAGTGTTTAAGTGATATATAGCAGAATACATGCACTATTTACTTAGCGAAACATAACTGAATTCGAGGTTTTAATGTTGAACTCCTTTTAAACAACGAAACTAAGTCCGGAGTTAGGAAAATGAAATGACGTAGCTTTTTGTTTTTCTTCTTTTTTTTGGGGGGGGGGGTGCTCATAGTTGACGTAGAAGGAGACGTTGACTTGAAGATTGCGCGGACTACTTTTCATTGTTATCATTTAAGTTTCATTGCCGAATTTACAAGAGAACATATGAAATAGGCCCGTAAACCAGACCCGTGCAGTGCTGACATACTCGTGACCATTATGGACACCACTTTTTGTATAGAGAAACTTCGGTCCCAACAATTATGCGTTGAAAACGGTCGTATATTGTACGTCGTAAAGTCGAGACAACGCGTAATCATTAACCAGTCAATCAGTTTATTATTTTCCTTACAAACTCACCTGCAGAGGGGAGGGTTGCATACTCGGTGTGATTAGGAATTTCACTTTACAAATAATGTAACCTACATATAGGATACAAGTGTATATATTTCTGCATATTGCAAGCAAACAGGGTTGCAAATACGCGTAATAACAGGTAAATAAAAATACTCAGTGCCTATTGGGTTTATGGTCAGTTACGTGTTGTGTAAACGATGATGAGCATGTTATGTCGACAATGGCAGAAATGAGGTCGTTTCTGTCGGTCGTCGTGCTGGGGAAAACGAATGAACAACTTTCCTGTACTTCAGTAGTGAGCAACATCTCTCTATTTCACGATATGAGTTAAATATTTGCATGTACCCAGGTGAAACGAACTCGCGTACCCTTGAATGCCCTACGCTGAGAAAAACCGCAATTTCGCTGCTGTTAAAGGGATTCGTGTTGTTGTCGACTCCTGGTGGCATCGTGAGTATATGAACGTCACGCAGGTTGAAGCTCGTTGAGACGTTTGCCTGTGGCCTGAACCAGGGGTGTAGCCAGGGGGTGACATACCAAGCCCCCCCCCCCCCCCCCGAATTTTGCCGCCATGCCATAGAGAGCAAAAAATTACCAATTTAAAAAAGAGGTACCCTCCCTCCCTGTTTAACGTATGTCTGTGCATGCATTTGTACATATCTTTAGCGCAATAAAAAAGTTACAACACAGTCAGCTTGCGTGATCACAGTCCATTGATCCCCAAGGAACGTGGGACCTGCCAAATTTATTCTACTTTCTCTGTTGGTATAAATCAATGGAGTGTATGTGGCACTCGGCACGACGCGCAGACATGAAGGAAACAGAAGCAGTCCAGAGGCCCCTCTCGCCCATCCTGACATATTATAGAAGAATAGATATGAATAAAATGTGCGGGTGTGTATGTACCTCGATTACATCGAATCACGCTTGTTTTGCGAGGAGAGAAACACATAGCGTAGTGCGACGAATTCACTGGCTCCAATTTCAATAAGGAGGGACCACTGACTGCGGTCGTATAATACAGGTCCAGACAATAGGCCTCGCAAACCCTTCGTTACGTTAGACGCCGATCGTTTCCAGGAACAGATGGTGCGCTCATTTGGCCACAGAGAACTCCATTCGGTGTAATGGTGTTGCGGGAGCACAGTTTCGACTGTATCTCGGAGAAACCGATCAACTCGGTTGTTGAGAATCGGATACTCAGATAATGACAAGCTTCGACAGCACACTGCTGACCCCTGTATTATTTTCGTTCTTAACATTTCTGCGGCCATTTATTTGAATTTCCATCGTTAAGTCGGCCAGCGATATTTGTGTATGTGAGTCACTGTGTGTGTGTTTGCGTGTGCAAGCGCGCGTGTGCGTGTGTGTTTTACGAAAGCGGAGAAGTTAGGGGGATAACCGGGACGTCTTTTGAGAAGATCGTTTTTTTTGTGTGTGTGTGTGCTTAAGCACTCGAAGGTAGCGGTGACCAGCGATGGAGCCAATTAGTTCCACTGTAAGCCAGACTGCATTTCACGCGCCATTTTAGAAGGACGAGCTCCAGAGAAAAAAAAACTGCGTTTGTTTTGCTTTTCATAACGAGAGGCTCTCATAATCTGTTGCGCAGTGGCGCATCATCAGCGTAGGCCGCGAGAGAAAGCTCGATATTCCTGCCACCGCTGCCCGCTTATTTAACCGCCGTTACCGGCACGCAGAAGCCATGGCCGCGGCGAGAAGAAAAGGCCATCGATGGAAAGCCGAGACGTCCATTCTTGCTGCCCTTCGACTGCAATCGCCGACTTCTCGGCGAAGATTAAGCGAAATTAAGCAACCACCACCGCGGAGAGGACAGCCAGGGGAGAGAGGAGAAGAGAGCCTTTCGATCGTCGCTTCTTCCCACACCGACCTTGAGGGGGGGGGGGGGCGTGCTCGTGGCCAAGACACCGAGAACACCATCCTCCTATTCTTGTTCTCTGTTTATTTTCGCCCTCTCGCCCTCCCTTTGTTCCTGCCGGCTTCTCCCACCAATCATTTGCCGGCCTCTAACCTAAGCGACAGCGATCGACACACACTCAAAGCGCCGAAGAATGGTAAACTGATCGACCGCCAGGCCTGCCTGTTGGTGGAAGCCGTGTGAGCGGGGTGGCATCTTTATCATCCTGGTCCACCGGCGGCCGGAATCCTGTCCCGATCGCCATTACCATCCTGCTTCTAACCGTCTCTTCATTAAATGTTTTCTTCCTTCTATCACACGCCCTGAGGCCATCCCCGTTAATGAAGACCTTTTTATGTTTTCCCCCCACTAGCTTGCCCTTCTTTTCGCTCCGTCGGAGAAATTGCGAGAGCCCGTGAGGCTGAAGGCAGCTTTCAACTCGGATTTGTGACAATGTGGCTGTAATTTACTTCCATGCAAACCAGCGCGGACAGCTCAATCGTCTCTATGTCGGTGCAATTTTCTTTTAAGTGCGTGCGTTCTGACAACCTGTCTGTTTTCTTTGAAGTGATTGTGCATACGCTTCGGGTGTATGTAGACTGCGACCCAAATAAATACTTACCTTCAGGGGTCGTTTCTCTGCAAAATCTTGTTTTAAGCTCCGGGTGACACCTATGATGTTTCACTGCACCCCCCCCCCCCCCCAACCGTTATTTTTGGGTAAAGTACGAAAGAGAGTAAGCTTCGGAATGGATTCGAAAAGGAACATTTAACAATGACGTGCTCTTCACAAAAGTGTGCCATTGGTAGTTAGCTTTCCGGAGGTAAAAATGTGATGTAAAGCATTCTTCAAAGGCTGCATCGCATCTGTTCGGCCGCCATTGTAGTTAACAAACGACCTGCATTGTCGAAATCTTGCACGTTCAACAGTGATTAAGACAGGTTCGGTTGAATAGTCAACAACCTGCATGGTACGAAACTTTGCAAATTCAGCAGTGATTGAGACAGGTCCAGTTGAATAGTCAACAGCCTGCAGGGTCAAAAACGTAGCAAACTAAGCTCTGATTGAGACAGGTTCGTTTGAATAGCCAACAATCTACATGGCTATCAAACTGCATGGTATGTTGAACATTCTTTATTGTGAGGTTAAAAAACATAATCCTCGGCACGCACCATAAACGTATAGCAGGTACGTTGAACAGTAATCGGGACAGGTCCTGTTGAATGAAGACATGGTCTCGACTTAGCACGCTTTTACACGATAAAAGGTAGAGGCCGAGTGGCAGCTCCCCTCTTCTTCCTCAGCGCGCACTTCTTTGCGCACATGCATCACAGCAACTTATACTGGAAGAATTTCAATTCCAACTTGACAAAGCTTCTTTTCTTTTCTCCTCGAACAATGTTTCAGACACATTCTCAATAATAAAGCTGCATGCATTCGGCCCTTTATCAATTTCGGCTCATGCTTTCCCAGAATATCACTGGCATCGGTCAGCGCCAAGTATTTGTTACTCCGCAGGACACATCAGTATTTCCACCCAGCTTTCAAGCCGGTTACCCTCGAATGAAGCCGACATGCATCAAGGTCCAGTTGGAAATATCAGGATAATATTATTGCCGTTACTGGTGACGATAACGTTTCTTTAATATCAGTAGCCGAATCGAAAGGAGGCCGAATACCACATCATTTATTTCGTTCGCGTAGCATCGGCAAACACGCTGCCTGCATATTCATGCAGGGCGTCTTTTCAACGTGCATGAACGATCGACATTTTCCCGGCTATTTTCGTATAGCTCGGCCAGCGCGCCGGTGGCGATTGCAGAGGGGCGCGCCGCCTAAGCTCTCGACACTTCCTCGTTTTGCTGGATTTCTGGGAACTCGGTGATGAAATATTCCGCGCAGCATATGTGACATCGTCAAGTGAGAGTTGCCCGCGCGCGTCGTTTGTCGAGAGATTCACAGGAATGTCGGCGCGCGATCAGCGCCATACAAGGCGTCCAACTGGTTCGCCTGTGTGCCTTGAGATGCCCCGGCTTATAACCACTCGATTCCGAACGCGTTTCAATACGGCGCTCAGCTGTGGGGAAAAAAAAATGTCAGTGCATGTACAGCTGTGAGGACGCTCGTATCCTGCTCGGATGTCTCGCGGTTAGTTCGATTGCAATTGCGCATAGCATTTACGCAGTACACGTGAAAGAAGTTGACATCACGGCGACACACACGTGGATTCGTTGTCACAAACAGCGTAACGGTAATTCCTTGAAGTGCATACCCGTGCAATCGGGGCACATCATCGCAGCTTTCGGAGAAATGCTACCCGCATAGCCGGCTTTGACTTCGTGGATGTGCGTAGAATAAAACAAGAAATTTAAAACATAAGGAAAGTCTACTTACAAGACTTAGTGAACAGTGGAGTAGATTAAAGCTTGTGATGAACAGCTGTGTGCTTCTCTAAGTGAAACGATGTGTTTGTTCGTGTACTTTCTGAAAGCGGTGTTGTTCAAAGCGATGGGATAACGAGTGTCATGTTACCATTAGCTCAACCGTACTTTATACATCGACTTCAAGAGTCGACACAATTATGCCGCTGTACACGTTGCCTTTAACTCACTCCCAGCAAACCGCATCGAATTCCACAAACCGATTCAACGTCGCCCAAACTGTCAACTTGTGGGCGAGCTTGTTCGATGCATGTCCACCAATTTAGCATGGACGAGAAGCAACACTGATTTAACAGGCCGTTTCTCGACTGGCCTCATCAGCCTTACTAACTCTCATCAGCCTTACCTTTTCTGCTCTCCTTCGCACTTTATAAATCGTTAGTATAGGTAGTATTACATCTCGACGCCATTTATACACATGATTCAAGAAACACAGCTGAATATTCCACCATTCAAATTTAAAAGAGGATGGTGAGTATAGATGGCGCAATATAAGTGACCCCGTAGTATATGATCTTATCTTTTCGCTAAACGCAAGTAGAATATAGAGCGCATAGGCGTCGGCACTTTTCAGGGGCAGCACAGTCCCGCATACGATTCCATCATGCATCTGCTTCCGGGTCAGTCTTGGCGCAGGCATTCGTTTTATTTCGCTTCTAGCTTTAAACACTTGTCACCACTCCAAAGCGATAGTGGTAGTTAATCAGCCAGGCGCAGGAATCAAAGAGCCTAATCGGTCTGGTAACAGGTTGACTCGAGCCTTTATGGATGGCCGCCAGGCCCGAAAGAGGACGACAGGAGCATAAATGCGACTTCGGCAGGATGGTTATCGTCTCCAGACGGCCTACTGCAACAGAATGTAGCGCTTGACCACGATGGGAAGCAGATCCAAGGTAGGGTTAGTTTACGGCATGTAGAATCTCTCACTGACATGAAACAATTGCCTGAAAAAAAATAAAGACCAGTGACAGCTGATTGCTGATTTTTTCCCCTCGGGAGCACTGTGTAAGAGTATACATAGACAGGCTATGACACTCTCCCCGCAACGCCTTGAAAAGCGCAATTCCTGAGCGTCTAGATGGTGTTCGCGCCGTTATCAGCTTTCTTGTAGCTTAGTCGGTGCCTTCTTAGATGGCGCTACGAAAAGTGGGGTTAGTCGTCTCGGCAGCAGCTCGCGATTGATTGATATGTGGGGTTACGTCCCAAAACCACCATATATGATTATGAGAGACGTTCTAGTGGAGGGCTCCGGAAATTTCGACCACATGTGATTCTTTAACGTGCACCCAAATTTCATCACAAGGCCTACACCATTTTCGCCTCCATATAAAATGCAGTCGCCGCCGCCGGGACTCGATCCCACGACCTGCGGTCAGCAGCCGAGTATCTTAGTCACTAGACCACCACGGCGGGGCAGCAGCACGCGAGCTGCTGATTCTACGTCTTTGTGCAAGCAAGTGCGGCCACGCTGCTTTGAAGCCAGTTTCTTTTGTTCACGCGAGTTTTATGCAATTCTCTCGACGAAGGTGGCACCGAATCGCCGAGAGATGTTTCAAGTGGATAGAACGTGTTTTGTAACGAACTGCCGTTCTGGCTATAGTGCATTGCGGGCGTGTCCATCATTTCAATGTGCCGCCCAGCAATAATCGTCTGGAGCAGTGGCACCGTGCTATTCCGAGGGCAGATAGAACTCTATAATGCCTACTGACATAACCATGCATAGGGTTGCTCTTCATGCGGATGAAAGTACGTCGTAGAGCCCTTCTCATTGTTATGTCAATGTATGGGGGGGGGGGGGGGCTAGAAAGCCTCCATAGAAAGTCACCCTAAAAGAGAACCTCCTGTGCAAGCGCCCAAACGATATCGTCGGGAGGTCAGGAAAATCAATGCAAAGCATGTGCGTGTGGAGGGTTCTTCATGAAAAGGTGTAGGTTTAGCGCAGCCCCCCCCCCCTCCCCCTTACTAATGCGAAGTATGAAGGAGATTTTGCTTCGTTGCTTTTTTAGGGGCGAAGCTCCTTAGGGCGTGGGCTGTGCGTCCCCTGTAGCCTGTATGTAGCCACCTCTAGTTTAGTTCTTGCAGTGTTCACTAGATGGCGGTACCGTCTCCTGTATGTAGCCACCTCTCGTTTACATCTTGTAGTGTTTACTAGATGGTGGTACTTGTAGCTGATGATGAAAAGATGCAAGATGTTATAAACTAGAAAGCGGTACTTGTAGTTGATGAAAGACGCGAGATCTTATAAAATAGGAATGATGTCACATATGGCGCGTGTCATTGGTTGAAGGCAATCGTTCGATTTAGTGCGGCGACGTACGCTAGGGGGAGCGATGTAATAAAATCGAGTGGGCAAAATGTACAGAGGATTCATGGTTTACCAGGTTTACCTCCGGAGCTTCGCCCACTCATCATCATTCACTTCGTGGATATGGCGGAATTTTTTTTAAGTGTCTCAGAGAGGCAGCCCACACCATTACGAGCGAATACGTTGTGGAGGCTTCTCACACCATGGTGGATCAGATGAACTTCAAGTCGCCAGCACCACATCGCTGGGTCCGTCAGCCGCGGCGCCATTTAATGGCTCAAACCACATTGCGCCCGCGAGACCGAACATACTGCGGCTGATGTGTTTGATCCAGAAGAAATGCCAGAAAGGAAACACTTGTACTTTCCCTGAGCCTTGCCGAGCTCCGTAGTCTTCCACAATGCTATATAGATGCACATTATATCATGCAGCAGTTGACGCTGCTGCATGATGCACGTCTAGTGCGTAAATCAGGACTACCAACTGACTTGACCCTTCTATGACGGTTGGCGTAATCGAGAGAGGAATCGAGGCCATCGTAGCCCACCTGGTTTGTTCGTGAGTTAAATGAGCTTAATAACGAATATGTGATCGTGCGAACCGATGTTATCGGTTGCTCTCTTGCCATTTGTGACAGCTGGTAAGCGAAGCGACGACAGACAGCGTTACGTGTTAACGTGCGTGATCACCTTAGGTGAAGAATTTCAGCGTAAGCTCGGAAGCCACGAGAGCATGCGTAATTTTGGCCGTCTTCGAACTAATGTCGAATGAAATATCGCCATTTGGCTCTTTTAGATGCGGAAGCATCTTATACTCGCGCCTTGTAGTGCGCCGTCCGCGCCGTCCGCGCCGTCCGCACCGCCTTAGTTGAGCTAATTCATTACGTCTGATACAATAATCACTCGTTCTCTGCTACTGCAATATTCACGCGTTCATCAAGTATAAGGTTATTTGTTGCACTTCAAAAGCATACATGTGTCCGTGTTAAAACGGTCAAAGTTTCACATTAAATGCACCAGGAAGGTAAAGTATTGGTACGGAAACCAGTAACACAAACATGAGCTTGTACGGTAAAGTTAACTATTTAAAACCTACGCGAGCGTCGGTGCACACTGAACCATGCCTGTGTATTCAGGCATGTGTCTAACTCTGTTACCAGCCACTAAACTGTTTTAGCGGGACGGCTCAGTGCTCTCCCATAGTTGAGTACGAAGTACTCAAAATCGTTCAACATATTAGATGCGGAAGCATCTTATACTCGCGCCTTGTAGTGCGCCGTCCGCGCCGTCCGCACCGCTTCTCGAACATTCGACAGCTGACGCGCGCGCATGCGCCGTCGCGCCGTCGCCCACCATCTGTGCCGCGCGCGCTTCTCCTTCGAGAACATTCGACAGCTGACAGCGCATGCGCCGTCGCGCCGTCGCCATCTGTGCCGCGCGCGCGCTTCTCCTTCGAGAACATTCGACAGCTGACAGCGCATGCACCGTCGCGCTGTATATATACTCAAGGTCGGCGCTCGCTCGCTCAGTTGCCGCTCGTCCGTTGGTTCGTCGCAATAAATAAAACACCGCCCTTTCGCATACGTGCCGTACGTGTTCACTCATTTAACACCCCATTTCACAACCACGTTAACCAATTTAGCCATCGACCCAAGTAAGTCGCAATTTAACACCCGTTAACCAATTACATGCTTCCGCATCCTCCTCAGTGTTCCCCCGAGGGAAGCTGCGGGCAATTTTTTTCTTTTTATTAAGCCACTGGTGGGCTCAAATGTCACGCATTTGGACCGGCATCATGCCGACGTTATCTTCGCACACGTAACGGTAGGTACATTTAGGTGATATGCTTTCTAACAGCGCAGAAAATCATCACACTCCTCAGCTGGGGAGTTGCGTCGAGTCACATTTGAGAGTGCAAACAGAATGAAGCTGTAACGAGGAAAGTAGTTGAAAAGTGATAGTGAAAGTAGATGAAGATGACTCTATAAGGCCCTTGCTGCGCCGGTTTCACTTTCGAACGTAAAACGATATCTGGAACGGAAAGCGATACACCTTAATCACTCAGTGCAGAGTAGTGATATAGCGACAAACTCGAGATGGAGGAAAACGCAGGAATTTCAATCGCTGGGGTGTCTCAGTGGTTATGGGACTTTTCTGAGCCAAGAGCGACAAGAAAGGATTGATTCCCGGGGGCGAACGGCACGTCGTCACGGCGTCGAGCACTGCAATGGAGCACCTGCATAACACGTTTGCGGTTTTTGTTCAAGAACACAAGAAGGTTAGTTTTTCGGAACGTTCTCTTGTCTTTGTGCGGGCGTGCCTTACGTTCTTTCACGATGAATCCTACCAATTGGCTAGACGTACTGTCGTGCCATGGTGACTTTAACTTGAACCAGCCATTGAGAGGAAATGAAAAACGACTTCAAATTCCTTAGGTCACAATGGCTGAGGATCGGCTTTCTTGCGGATGTTCTCTTTGCGGAATTTGTGACTAGGCAAAAATACTTTAAAGATTGTTGTAAAGCGTCAAATGAATAGACTAATTATGAGCGTAGCCAATGTTTTATACTTCAAGGGGAAGGGGGAGCACCCACACGGGCAAGCACAGGTGTGAATGTAAGTACAAAACATTTGTATGCGCGTGTTTGTTTCCATCTGTGAGTAAACTAATATTAATACCATAACGCTGAAAAGACAGGAACCGAAGAAGAGGACAAGGCGCACGGACGTCATGTTTCCTTTGTCGGTACCTGTCTTTTCAGCGCTCTTGAATGAACGTAAGAAACAAACTGGTCCAACAGTGTATTCTCTAGACCAATAGTCTGCAACCTTTTGAGCTGGATGGCCGAGTTTTGCTGAAGCCGACCTGGCGCGGCCCGCATGGCAATGCAGGGAGAGGGGGAGGGGTGTCCTTTACAGTTATAGAGAAAATTAGAAGAATTGACAAAATAACTAAGAAAAGTGGAATAAAAACATAGAAATCATGTTCATTTTCATCCCGCATGCCACGAACTTACAAATTCCAACCATAAGTTCAAGTGTCAACTCCAAATGAAGTCAAAACTGCCATGTCGGCTTTGAAATAAGAAGGGGCATGGTAAGGGGGCGGGGTTCTGGCGTCGTGTTATAGGGGCCACTAGCAGCAACTGCTCTACAACCACTGAAGTTGTGAAAAAAAAAGCGTTTTCCCAGTCTATTATGGAATATGTGGAATACAGTTATAGTGGTGTGAAGTTGGCACCTCTTTTGGAGGATATATATAGTACGCGAATTATCCTAAATATGCGTGGCATGATGGTCTTTCGGCGTGCTTCTGCTTGCTGAGGCTGCAGCTGTTTTGTACAAGTGCTCCAAAAGTTAAACGGAACACGTGAGCTGTAACAAAGCTACACAAAAGTGAATTCCAGCGCACTTCACCAGAGAAGCGCTTCTTTATTTTTTAATGGGAAATGTCATTACTAAATTTATTTAATGAATCAATCCGCCTTCGTCTGGGAGCCCTCGTGATCACTCCGTCAACTTGGGGATAGTTATAGCGCGAGAACAGAACGACACAGACACAAGAAGGACACGAAGGACACGACTGCTCGTGTCCTTCGTGTCCTTCTTGTCTCTGTGTCGTCGTTCTGTTCTCGCGCTGTAACTATCGCCATGTCATACCAACTAGCCCAAGCTGTGACACTTCTAAGTCAACTTGGGGTTAACCAAAATTATTATGAGAGGGTAATATAGTTTGAAGAATACGATTCACTGGTGATGACATAAATAACGCCACTATCCCACCGCGTACGCTGTCAAACACATTCCGCCAGACAGTGGGACATGCACGTATATTACGGGTGCGTATGCGCCACAAGTGTTGCACTTCATATTTACCCAGGAACAACGAGAACAGACGTCGGAAATTTAAATGCGAGAGCGTCAAGAAAAACCGACATCAGCAGCGTTGACCCTACAAAAGCAAAGAATTATCTTATTGTCACACCAGGAATCGAACCCAATCATTGGACATGGCATTCGAATATTCTACCACAGAGCCATGTCAGACCTCGGAACTGCTTTGGATACAGATCCTATGCAGGCGTAGCGTTCGTGAAATATGAATTGTTGCGGTGTGGCTATCCAATTTTATAAAACATTAAATATGCACTCCTGTGGTACAGCCGTCAAGTCGCGTTAAGTGTAGTTGTAAGCGTCATCCACTGAAGTTAATTTCTGTAGCAGTGTGCAGGACTACCATCCTCGAGAGCACAAGCGTGCATATTAGCCTACCGCTTCTGGTGTTGCTAATACCCTCGTTGCTGTGCCCATTGTTACGCAACTCTTAACAAGAAACCATATAAAACATTTATGACTGTTACACATATGTATGTGTGTACAACGTTTTTACATATATTTAGCGTCGTTTCATAATGTTTTGCTAAATGAAAAAATACAGCGTAGTAACCTTCCCAGCACATGCTTCAGATAATATCGATTCTCACGCGCTTTACGGGCTGTTGCAATATAGGTTACAGAGAACACACATCCCATTTATTTGTCAAGTTTAAAGTTTTAAAATTTTGTGTTGCGTATGAAAATAACTTGTTGTTGTCTTTGAGGTCTGAAATTCGAAAGAATTGCACATACATGAGAGGCTTAGCACATTTACAGCCGAAAATTTTGTTGCGTCCGATGCGGAGTTCTGAACACTGGCACATCCCCCGACCGCGAACAAATTACGGACTCCAAATGCTAAGGCACTCTGTTCCCCATATACTAAATAAGTTCAAGCTCACAGAACAGCAATTGCGTCTCCTTTCAAGTAGTGATATATTAAACCTGTTTGTATAAGGAGCTATAAACCCAGAAAAATTGCACCCAGTACTTTTAAATGCATGAAATTTTAAGTGTACCCTTTTCTGTTATAGCGTCTTATTTTGGTTGCCTTTTTCCCAATAATTGTTTGTTTGTAAACACCCAAGTGTGCATCTATTCTGTACTTCATAAACAACCACTAGAATGTTATTTTATTTTCTTTTTTCTTTCAATCATACGTGAGCACCGTATGGAGTTTGGTGTGCCATTGTTTCTCTTGCCTTGTACAAATGGGAGGTGGGGCTAGTCAAGCTGCTATAGCGCAGCTTTTTTCCTACTTTCCATGCCACAATTGTTTCTTGTTTGTGTAAATCACGGTGTATCGTTGTGGTGAAATAAAATTTCAACTTCAACTTCAACTTCAAGGTACATGCGTTGTGCCGAATTTATTTATTTATTTATTTATTTATTTATTTATTTATTTATTTATTGGCCACGGACTGAGAGTCGCTCAAAAATTCGGGGCCTACTCACAAAATAGGCGACACATGAAAGCCCTTTTGGTTGAATTCAAACCGCACGTATAAGATATGAACTGTGAGGTCATATCATCAGTGGAACTCACTTTACACTGGCGCCTGAGTTGAGTGACTCCAAATTCGGTAACGCGGATGCCATCTGAATCTTGAGCGCACAGATTTCGCCATTCGGTGTTTGCGGGCACGAATGCCGCGTAGTGACGATCGTGTTGCGAAACGACTCGCATAATCTCTGGCTTATCACTTCTACGTCACCGCAGCCAAGCGTGCCGATGACTCATCCTAACACGTACCTATTGGAGGGCCACTGAACGCAATCCATCGCCGTTCACGTGAGCCAAGTGTCTTCTTGAGGCGAGTGTTCTGCTTCCCCTTTCATTTCGTATTTATCACTGCACTTTAAGTGGAGCAACGCTTATCTGAGCGGTGGTCATTAAATCCCCTTTTCCTCATCTCTCTTTTAGTTCTTTCCTTTATCATTATTTTCTGTTTTTTCGTGCAAACTTCTTATCGCCATCAAGGTATAGGAAGTCGTTTGAACGAGACACGTGAACCTACTTCTTGTTTTTGTGCGTAGCTTTTTTTTTGTCTTTCAATTGCGGATTTGTTTGGCTCGTTGTGCAACCTTGTGGTACATTGATTTGAATCACCGACACAATGAGGAGGTTCCACTCAGCTCGAAAGGATTTATACGACGCGTTTTAATGAGCACGATATTTGAACTCTCGGTTAAGTGCGGCAGACGCCAGTCACGTCCTTCGGTTACGTGACCGTCATGGCCGATAGCTCTGCGGAAAGCGCCGACTGCAGCTGAAGTTAATGTTTCCCCACTTTATTTACTTTCTTTTTCGTATTTTTTTGCGACAAAAGTGGTGTGCGCTCTCGTAAATCTCTCGCCTCGTCCTATAAGCGCATAGCTGCACGCACACCGTACGCTTTTAACGGCCTGCTAACGTGTGTCGACTTGGGAGCGTATCAACCCACAGATGACGTCGGCGGCCACGACGTAACATGAACGATAACAGATTATAAATGAGGCAAAAATAACGGAACGTGGCTCACTGCATGACGCGCAGGATTACGCGATGCGCGCTCTGGCGTAGTTAAGGTGCGCATCACGCGATCGGGCACATGACATATGCGACACGTGACGACGCAAGTATGCTACACGTGACGTGCCTGAAGCAAAACAGTGCCGGCGGTGAATGGTGGTTGTTCTTGCATTTATTTGATATGCTTTTGATTTATGAGCATCTCCCTTTTTTATTTTTTCTCTCCATTTTAGGCGCATTGAAAAGGGCGTAAAAAAACACCGACTGGACGTTTCCGTTCATATACTTGTCGTTATAGTTACATTATAATTGAGCTATTCAATATATTTGCTTCGGTGGTTTTTTAGCGCCATCTCACGAGCCAAGGCATGAACGACGGCTCACAAATGTAGACATGTACGTGCGTCACGCTTTTCCTCTATCATAAAGAGCGCAGTAGCGGAACGTTTGGGCAGCTTCACATGCACGAGAGTCAGGCGACTTGTGCAGTAACGTCACGCATGACGTTACTGGTAACGCAGCACTTCGTTGTCGGCTCTTGTTCTGGCAAACAGTAGGAATCTGAAACAACTCTACGTATAGATCAGACCCGTCGGCAGTATTCTTTTAGGGGGGGGGGGGGCACTTGCTGAAGACTTTGACTACTAAATGGGAACACCTATTTTCATTACTTACTTTGATAGATTGATTGATATGTGGGGTTTAGCGTCCCAAAACCACTATATGATTATGAGAGACGCCGTGGTGTAGGGCTCCGGAGATTTCGACCTCCTGGGGTTCTTTGACGTTCACCCAAATCTGAGCCTACAACATTTCCGTCTTCATCGAAAATGCAGCCGCCGCAGCCGGGATTCGAACCCGCGACCGTCGGGTCAGCAGCTGAGTACCTCAGCCACTAGACCACCGCAGCGGGGCCATTACTTACTTTCGGTAAAACACCACCATCCATCTGAACTTGCCAGACAGAACTTGCCAGACACGGCCTGGCGTAGATTACTACCACTCCCAATAACCCTGTAAAAATAGCGATACTGATACAATGCCAGACATAATATTTCCATTCAATTCAAATTTTGGCGCTAACGTGACGTCATGCGTGACTCTACAGCTCAGAACACGTGACTGTCCGGCATGTGACGGTGCCTGCTCTCTCTAGAATACAAAAGCGCGCAAAACTAGTGTCGGAGTCAGCTGTACTCACGGTGACAGTGTCGCGTACCGTTTTCGGATATAGGTGTTGCCCATCTGGTCACACTTACGAAAGGTCCGTTGGTACTCACCCGCTTAGATTGTTAGGTGCACTGTGTAACTTACTGACTTCGAAACGATCCAGCTCGGCCATATAATGCTCATCGCCTAATGGAATTCTAGCTTGGACGACGTTAATCATACTCGAACTGAAACTTCTCACGCTAGACTCAGAGCGAATGTTTTCGTGGGAGAAAATACTAGACCCATGGCCATCTAGGATAAACCACAATGTGATGAAAATGCTCCAACCTTTTTTTTTGAAGAGACCAGGATTTGGGATGAATATTGAGCGAACTAGACTATGTGTTTGCTATGCCCAAACGAGAACTTTCGGGCTCACCGATGTAGTACTGTGTATATGTATGTCTATTATTTTAGCTTCTTAATTTCTTATTTCGTATTTACTAATTCTTTTGTTTATCTTTTATTTCAATAATAAAAGATAGGGTGCCAATGTTCCAGAGCATCGAAATTGTTGCGTTTTAGTTTGACGCTGCACACAGGAACTCGCTGTGGCTAGAAATGGAAAATCAAGCGTATATAGATACTATGAAGAAAGAATAGCTGTGTAAAACAAAAATTTCAAGAACATAATCGTAGATAGAAACAAAGGCAAGGTCATGATGTATAAATTACATACCTAGTTTCTGTGATCACTGGTATTTATTTTTTTCTTCTTCTTTTTCTGCGGGGACGCAATTCCAACGTAAGGAACGATGCACGACGCGAGTCTGCTTCTTGTCCTTGAATAGCTTGTGCCAATGGCGTGTACTCTGACGCCGTACGTGCGTGCCAAGAAGTTGCAACGTTGGCATGCGCTCAGTCGCGCAAAGCAGAGCTTCTGCTGCACTTGTTCGCTTCGCTGTGTGATGTGGCGCTGCTCTCGGCAAGAAGTTGGACGTCACTTCATCGTGTAGGTGGAGCGCAGTTCGACTTCCAGTGGAGGAAACTAAGAGGCTTACAAGCCTGTGCTCGGTTAGCAGCGTATGCAATTCGGCAACATAAAACGTTTGGCAGAAGTTCCGATGGGTGGACAATTATTGGATAGCAGCGATAAGAGAAAATGGCTACGAGTAACCACAGAAAGCACGAGCATGAAATCAAGAAGGAAGTACGTTATCATAATTAAGAATGAAAGCGATGTACCATTTTACACGTTATACATGTCAAGTTGACGCTTATAGACCGTTTTTTTTTGTAACCGGATAGCTAGGTTGTCTAGTTTAGATCGCTAGTATAGGTGGGCCAGTTCATTCGGGTGCTCATGGCGTGCGTCTCTCTCTTTGTTCTGCGTCGTCTTTCGCGCTCAAAGCTCTTATATAAAGGCTTTCTCTTGTTTTTAACACCGTTATTTTTCTTCATTTTCGTAAAACAAATAGACGGTCTAAATGATAAGTTGGCTTATACAGGCATTCCATCCGACCCCCCCCCCCCCTTCCACCCAACAAAAATAGTCTCAACGTTTCTTTGTTTTGAATGCAAGAAACTCATCACATTTGGTGCTGTAGTTTTTGAGACAAACGATTACTTTTTTTCCTTGTACTTATACAGATGTGATCCCCCGGGATATATACTTCCCTCTTAAGAAACTGTATAGCTAGGGAAAAAAATGGATGTGCAAGTCGTGGCTGACTGCCATTGGGCAATCGTTTACATCTACGCAACGCCAATGCAAAGACGTGGATAATAAGCAGATGGCCGTGTCCAAAGAATCCCATTAGTGATTGCACTTCAAAGAAGACACGCCCTGGCTGAAGGAAGTTGAGAATCCTCGTTAAAGCATGGCCATTACGATAATGGGTATACAGTGGCACCATCTCGGCGAAGGCGCTTGCACTTGTACCTACTCGAATATGCCGGTAGCTGAAACATTTTACTGAGCTCCTTATGAAATAACAGTTTTTTTTTGACATCACAGGTCAGTCTTATGCCTTCCATTTTTTATCGTTATAGCAGTAAAGTACACATATACCTATAGGACAACTCGATGGTGATAAACAGACGCCAACCGAAAACCACACCTTCCAGGATACACGAAGAACAATTGTGGGTTCGGGCAGCAAAAATGATGAAGCAAAAGTCGAAAAAATTAACGTTCTCTTCTTATCAACAAACGTGATCCGTCTTCCTATCAACGCGAAGCTATTTTGAAACTATTTTTCCTAAGTAGATTGATTCTCAATATGCCCGACGAGGTGCCCCGAGTATATTGGTCCTCGAATATCAGTTTCTGGCAGTGAGCAGATAGATAACCGTGCTAGGAAAGAAAAGGTCGTTCAGACTTGAAAAGCGAGGCTTTAAAGCAGTAAACGACAAAGAAGATCCACGCAGCCTTTACAATTACCTATGTCTATAAACAACACTCTCATTGATTGACTTTTATTGTTATACGTTGCATGGATATAGTAGTGTTGCACTTAATTATAGACGATGGCCTTCTAGTAATGTCTACTTATTTTTCCGTCGAATCACTACGGTTGCTACGCTTGCAGTCGCGAAAATTTTAAGAGATGTTATGAGAAAACTGCATCGCATTTTTCAGTCCCACAAGTTCTCTCAAACTCGTCTCTCTGGACATCGTACTTACACTCCGGTGTCGTCACAAGTGTGCTATACAATAGTCGGACGACTACTGTGGAAAAGTTCAGCAGAGGCTGCTCCTCTAATCGTAGTAAGGTAACACCAGCACACCTGCTACACACGTCAGCGCGCGCTTACCGAACCGAGATCGTAACGGTCCGCTCGGCCACGATGACGAAGCGTGAAATGCAATTATATAATCTCCACGCTCTCTCGCGCTAATGGGAAACGCGCTTTTGCCAATTAACTTACCCACACAAATTACCTGTGCCACCGTGGCTCAAACGTTAAACGTTGCGGCGCGAGTTCAAATATCCTCGGTTCACGACATGCGTGTCAGGTCAGTGTGGGGCCGAAAGGCAATTTAGCAAGAAGTACACTGTCTTTGTGCCTGCGTAAGCTTTGGTACTGATGCCTTTAAATAAAGACTCACTTGAACAATTAGCAATGCCAACAAGACAAGGGGGGATGGCAGCATCTATGCAGTCTCGCAAAGATTGGCACAGCCGGACGTAAAGGGCATGCGTTACGAGGCGTGCAGACATAATTATTTTAACCCGATAGCGTTATAGAGCTCGTTTCGCATAAATACCGTTGTCAGCGTCGGTGTCGTTGGTTGTGAGCGCGAAATAATCTTGTGCGTGTCCGAAAAGTAGAGAAAAATGCAAATCGAATAAATACTAAATAAATCACAGCATATCCACAAAGTGAATGATGATTGGTGGGGCGAAGCGTTCGTCACTCCGTCCATGCTTTCGTCCGCCCATTCGTTCTTGATTTTGTCCGTCCATGCGTTGTCCATGCGTCCGTACGTGCGTACGTCCATTCGTGTGACCGTTGGTGCATCCATCCATCCGTCCGTCCATTCTTCCGTCTGTCTGCCCATCCGTCCATGCGACCGTCCCTCTGTCTATCTGTGTGTGCGTCCATCCATCCGTCCGTCTGTTTGTATGTGCTTCCGTCCATCCGTCCGTCTATTTAGTGTACCCTACAAGTACAGCCATCTGTATTCATCATATTAAGTGCCGCCATTCAGCGAACATTCTAAGGACCGCTCTTTCGGGTATGTGCCACCGGTGGCTACATACACCATCGGAGGATGAGCAGACCCAAACCTTAAGGGGCTTCGCCCCTTAAATTCTGGGTCCGAGTAGGAATTGAACCCGGGTCATTTGCATGTTCTACCATACAGCCCCGCGTCTGCTTATGAAAACAGTGAAGATTACTTCATCTGCTCGGAAATGTAGTGAAAGTAACTTTCATGCTTTACAAACACACGCGTCCTGTGTACATGCTTCACAATACAACATAAATATTGCAGTAATGATGCGTGGTACAAGCGTACATTGCATTCGGGTGTCAGAACACCTGATTATGGTAATTATTCATGGTCTGAAACCGGTCACCCACTACAAAAGGCACGCAGGTCACTGCAACTATTACCTCGAAGCCACGTAGTGCGGTGCATAGCAAGTTCGAAAATATTTCATGCACTAAGTGTTTGAAGTGCGCCCTAGGGACAAGACGTCGCTATCTTGTTCAGATCTGAAAGGCAGAGCTTAATGATCCCCCCATTTTTTTTAAGACGAGAGGCAGGGGTGGGGGGTGACCTTGATTCGACGTGGTGTCTGGGCAGGTAAGTATGGCCGAGTGTAAATTTGTGTTCTGTATAGAATGGTTGAAAAAAAAATGGGGGAGGCGCAGGGGCAACATTGATACGCCCCTGCGCAATACAGTTTTGTCTCTGCTGAACATTTTTGAGCAGTTTGCACCCTAAAACTTCTAGAAAATTGACATACATTTATATAATAATTTTATTTCGCGCACAATTCTTGCACACACAAATCTTACGTGACTGCGTTACAGCGAATAACGTTCCCAAGGACTGCGTTAAAGGCATGCGCAAAACTTAGTTCCCATTATTTTGCGACAATAGTCCCCAGAGGTCGTGGTGTACCGACGAGTTGGCTCGGCTCACGCATATCCCGTACGTAACCAACGTTCCATATCGCTAATGCTTCTACCGTGCATCATTTTCACGCTAAAATGACTCTTCAATGGGTTCTTGGTTTGCGTAACTTAGTGAACGGAGCGTTTTACGCTTTAGAAACAGACGCATTGTGCATTGTTTTACAGATGTTCGGGCGGTTAACGTTGCGAATGCGTTATGACATACGAATAGGCAAAATTCCTTTTATGATGAATTTCAACACTCCACGGACACAACGAAGGTCTTTATTTTCGAGATCTCCTAACGATGCACAGTTATAATCTTTGACTCCAAGTTATGCGACCCTGACGGTGAGATAAAATTCGATAATTTGGTCTCATAACAGCCTAATGAAGTAATATGCACACTTTGTGACCCAACAGAGCCTTCACACAAAAGGGAAGCGGAAAGACATGGGTGAGCATGAAGACCACCTTGTGACCTCGCTATTTAGGATTACGGAAACGCCTCCATGGTGACATGCTGCGGTGCCTAGTTGATAAGGGTGGAGGCATGAAGATCAGACATAATGATGTTGATGAACTCCAAGGCATTTCGACCTACCGACCACGTCGTATCACTGACGTTGTGAAAGAGCCTCATTGCGTTTGTTTGAAGGAAATGCTCTCTTCTGGGAAAATGTCTACTTCCACGTGCCCGCAAGTCCGTCACACATTTGCATGCGCGCACGATGCGCAGCAGACGAACGCCACGTGTTCTCCGTCGCGATAGGCGTGTATAGTTAAACACAGCCGTCCTATCGGCCGATCAAACGAAACTAGAAAAGAAACGGGACAACGGGTGTCGGCTCGCGTTTGTTACGTAATGAACACAACTGCGCGCGTGGACGGCACGCGAACGTGGATGAAGGTTACGAAGGTGCTATGGACGTTACGGCATGAAAGTCACGTGCCACCTTTCGATTGTGTGACGCGAGTTTATGTATTTTACGCGACTTTCTTTTGTTGCAATGGTCACTTAGTGAAAGATATTTGCACTGAATGGATGGATTGATTGATATGGCTGTACCGTTTAGATAGGGCGGCGGCTAGCGCCACCTTGCCGTAATACTTAGTAAACCAACAACTAGGTTTATCTCTTTTTTTTTCATTTAAACAGTGAAGTTGAGGGCTGGTACTTTGCTGTGAAGAATTTAATTTTAACTCGTGCCTTGATTTTAGCCACCAATCAGATAAACACCTTCTAGTTAATTCTACCCGCTTAAAGTCTATTTTGCTTTCACTGTCCCTAAACCCCAGTGCTTTGAAAGACTCTGTGCCATCATCCTGAATTACAGGGTGAAGCCCTTTACAGAACATTATCAGGTGTTCGGAAGTTTCCTCCTTCTCTACACAGGCACTGCATACCGTGTGTACTCTTCGTATTGGGCCCGATATGTCTTGGTTCGCAACACTCCCGTCTTGGCCTCAAACAGTAGAGAACTGCCCCTAGTATTATCATAGAGATGTTCCTTGGCAATTTCCTGCTTGAAAGTTTGATAGATCTCTAGCGCAGACTTTTTAATCATGTCGATTCTCCACATGTCGATCTCCGTATTTTCACCTTCTTCTTAACCGATAGTTGTTGGTTTGACCCCTTGCACTTTTCAGACCAGCTAGCGCCACCGCACGGAATTTTTAGGAAGATGAAAGACGGTGATTGTAGGTTGGTGCGGGCGCATCGTAGTCGTGCTGCTCCATGGCGAAAAACGAGGTACGAGCTAAGAGCAATCACATGCGTAGCGTTCCTATCTCCTAAATCACCCCTGTTTCACTGCGTCTGTGCCACTCGACTACTTCGAACAATCGTTTCGCAGCTAAGCCGGCGCGGGGAAACATACATCTCGCCATAAACGCACGTGTGGCACTTTGTTTACACCAGCGCTACCGCTGTTCGCTGTAAATTCTCGCATATCGCACGAAATTTGCAAACCATGACCAGCGATAAACACTGCCTCTCCTTCGACAATACATCTCTGTGTTTAGCGCTTAGAGGCCCGAAAGCAGCCTGACTCTCGAGACGAGCACGCTTTCGGGTAGCCTCTATCACCTTTCTCGTCCCGCCGTGGTGGTCTAGTGGCTAAGGTACTCGGCTGCTGACCCGCAGGTCACGGGATCGAATCCCGGCTGCATTTACGATGGAGGCGGGAATGTTGTAGGCCCGTGTGCTCAGATTTGGGTGCACATTATAAAGAACCCCAGGTGGTCGAAATGTCCGGAGCCCTCCACTACGGCGTCTCTGGTAATCATATGGTGGTTTTGGAACGTTAAACCCAGCACATCAATTAATCTATCACCTCTCGACCCGCCATGTTGAAACGCTCTCCACGCCCCCTACAGGTGCTGAAAAGTGCGAATAATTTGAAAAGACTATATCGCGTCTGTTGCGCTTCCAACAAATAGGTAATCAATCAAAGATGTTAGGTAATGGCACGCGAAAGCGTAAAAATAACACGAATAAAAAAACAGATTATACTTGCCGAAAGCGCTCACTACGGTTGTGTATTCGTTTAAACCTCTCTAAGAGAAGACAAAATGACCTTTGTAGCTCGGATCGAGCAGTATATTGACCATGGTACTAAATGAAGGGTTTCAGAAAGTTGTTATCGGTGCATGCGTGCCGTAGCTTTTCTGCACCATATCTCCGTCTATCAACCACAGCGAGCACACGAAGCACTGAACTTATTTTCCCAGGCACGGCGCTGTTCTCCCGCTCTGTACATGACGAATACGGCGTCGATAAAGTTCAAAGTTCAGCTTTGCTTTGGAGGCATGTGTCACACCTTAGAGCGTTACGACGTCATTTGAGGCTCAATATTAAGCACTGTAACACAGCCCAGTTTTAAACACAACCTCTATCCACCAATATCGGTGTTTAGTGAATTAAGGCGGTGATGATGCTGTCATGAATGAGACATATGGCTCATAGCTAAGCGCATGACGCCGAGCAGCGTAGCTTTCAACAAGCGATTTTTCCTGAAATAAGTGATCAATTGTAACGTTCATCAAAGCACAGTAAGGTATGGCTGATGTTGTATTTGGTTCAAAGTCAAATT
The DNA here is from genome assembly GCA_013436015.1 of Rhipicephalus annulatus. Lineage (NCBI taxonomy): Eukaryota > Metazoa > Arthropoda > Arachnida > Ixodida > Ixodidae > Rhipicephalus > Rhipicephalus annulatus. The sequence goes on along the minus strand of WOVY01001012.1, from coordinate 96,623 downwards.
GTCGCGCTTTGCTAGGTGTTTCATTTTGTGCACCGTACCCGAGGAAATGGAGTGGAGGAATTTGACAAGGTATTCCAATACTTCGTCCAATAGCTATGGTTGTGCCGAGAACTAGTGGGTAGAGTGTTAACGAGGTTTCGATCAAAAGGTCATCGTTCGTAGCTAAAGGCCGTCGAATGTAGAAAAGAGTCCAGCCTAGAGCACACACATGCTGTCGCAGGGACGTGAATCTGAGATGTTTTAGCTTATACTGAAGGGTAACTTACCTTTCAATAAAGAGTACTATGAACAGAAAACGCTAAATAGTATAACGGCTTGTTGTTAAGATGTACACTTATACATTTAAATATAGTGCGAAGTTGTGTTGAAAAAGCATATATTAAAAAAATAGGCAACATAAAACGAGATGGTAATTGTATCTGCACCTTTTTCTCCTGTTGCTCAATCTCTTTATTTCGAGCTTACTGGGAACGATTGCGATCTCTATTAGTTTGTCACCGTCGTCACTTGTATGCCCTAATCAGCGACTCAAACAGAAACATTTGCTCGTGAAAACAGCCGATGCCACTATGCCCACTTTTCAGACTAAGCACGCATGGCAAAGGCCCATTCGTCACAATTTGTGTGCGAAGCAAGTTAATGTAGACAGATTAAGCTGGGGAACTACTCATTGAAGTGGCTGCACCAAACAAGGGTGGCCTTCTTCCGTCATCAATCACCGTTGGAAATCTCCGCCCGTGCGCTCAGTGCTGGAGGCTGAGAACTGAATGCGTGAGGTGGTGGTGGAACGTTTTCACCTTGCGTGTTTTGGCTTTTATGGCTAACAAGTTGAACTTTCAAGAACTCGTCGACATCATTAGAAAAATAACTCTAAAATTATCTCGGCTAATTTGCATTACATTGACAAAAGTGAAACTTGCGCAGCACTTCCGAATGAGGCACGACTTTTCGATGTATCTAAAAGGTGTATAGGAAACTGTGATTCTTCCCTTTTTTTCTTGCCTTCGACTACCGCAGTGTTTGGAAGCGCTGGCTGGTAATTACTCCACAGCCAAGTGCGTTGCCTTGAAGCATCGAGTTTAATTACCCTCACGGGATTACGCAGATTGTTTGCTCGTGTTAGCAGATATTTATATAGAAACTTGGATGTTAACATGCCAGAATACTGTAGACAGCGCGTCTTAACTAAGGGACACAAGTGTCCTGACCGTTTCAAGTTATAAATGTGATAACAAAAGAGACATTTATTTTGAAATTGAAACGAAAATCACAGCTAATGTGGATGCCCCAGGTGAGTTGGCACGACATACCAGCATTGAAAACAGCACTCAAGACAGAATACCGAACAGAAAAGGGAATGGGAAGACATGTGCGAAAAGTGATACAAATCAGATGGACATCAATCAGATGGTCAAAACTTCCGTAGCCCTCGACTACAACTTCCCTCGTAATTAATCGTGGTTTTGAAATGTAACAACGCAACAAAATAATGTGCTAGAGAGTTGATATATCACGCGCTCTTCTTCGTCGGTGAGCCTGCTATTATTGTTGTCGTCGTAAATTAGTCGCAGTTCTTGGCTTTTACGCGTTATTTGCTAATAAAGGGCGTGAAATGATTTATACGGTCCTTTGCTTCGACAACAGCGCTTCAAGTTACAACCTACATGGCACGAAGCATCTATTGTCAAAGCGTATACAGTGCGTCCAGAGTCTTTCAGGTATATGCGCGCCCTGGCCGCACATCTTTCACAGCTGCCAACGAAGTGACGACCGACGCGCGCCTGATTTACGGAGTCAGCGGACTCGTGAGCCCAGCTGGGTCAAGACGGAAGCCATGGTCAAAAAAACAACAACAGAGAAGTGTTGCGACGCGTGCGCTCACTGGGGGCGCATGTATAGAACCCCTGCAGGCTGCCCTTTTACACCTACGCCCGACCTCTGCCCAGCTACAAGAGCTCATCCATCATGCCCACGAGGCCTGAAAATCCCGGGCTTTTCTGACCCGCCTTACCTGTGCACACGAAAGCTGCGCATCTCAAGGGCGCATCTCTTCGGCATCGAATGTATACGCGAACTGCTTAGGAGAACTCCGAAGAGAGTTCCACTCTTTTAGTTTCTGTCGTGAGAACCCATGATATTATTATCATGCTACAGTGGGGGACATACCGTATATAGGGTTCAAGTTTTACCACGTGGTGTCATTTAGCGCCATAAGTACAATGATGTTTTCGCATTTCGCCTGTGTTGAAATGCGGCCGCCGTGGCCGGAAATCGAAGCTGCGTCCTCGAGCTAAAACACCATAGCCACTAAGCTGCCACGGCGGGCGAGGAATGTTCCAGAAACACCTATTTACATCCTGAGTGTGCATACTTTGAACCTTGAGATAAAACTCTGAAGCTGCAGGTCATGATTTCTTTTCATTATCAACGTCTCTAAGTAATCCATGCGCATATGTCTTAGGATATTGATAATTTTACTACTGTTAATGTAGTCAATTGACTACATTGACTACTGTCAATGTAGTCAATTTCTTTTCATTCTTTATAACGCCAATTTATTGTCAAAGCTTGACTTCATTACCTTCGATCCATGCGTTTGATTTAGTTTGTAGATTAACCAGAGATCTTCATTGCCCATGAGCTATATTTTTTGAAATCTTGCAGACTCAGGCTTTCTAGAAATATTTTTGCTATAGTGCAGGAAAATTTATTATTATTTCGGACACATTCAAAATAATTTCCAGCAGTCAGTCAGTGAGATTGCCGTGGTAGTGCGTGACATCATTGATCAACATGTTCGTCAACGCAAAAACTTCCTTAACTACAGAATGTCTTGAATGTGGTTGACCATCTAAGTGGTTTTGTCGTGGCGTATTCAGTAGTGGTCACGTGTAACAATTAGAACAGAGCCCGCCACTACTGGGTAGTTGTAATATGAGATGAACTGATCCTTCAAGAGTACAGCTGCTATCATATATTATTGTGTGTTATTGGCAGACATTGCTGAAAGAAAAAAAAAAGAGCCGATTACGCGTTGAGTATATGGCCGAATGATACAGCCGTGCATATGCTGCGTTATGTGCATGTACAGCACACGCAGAACCTGATCACGGCATCTTGGAATTGCTATCTCATCAGGCTGCAATCAGCTCGCTTCCACTTCAAAGTTATAGTATTCTATAACTTCTGTTGCCGCCCCGCCGCAGTTGTCTAGTGGCTGAGGTACTCGGCTGCTGACCCACAGGTCACGGGTTCGAATACCGGCTGCGGCGGCTGAATTCACGATGGAGGCGGAAATGTTGTCGGCCCATGTGCTCAGATTTGGGTGCACATAAAGAACCCCGGCAGGTGGTCGAAATTTCCGGAGCCCCCCACTACGGCGTCTCTCATAATCATATGGTGGCTTTGGGACGTTAAACCCCACATATCAAGCAATCAAGCAATCAATCAAGCAATCAACCAATCAAGCAATCAATCAAAAAATCAATCAAGCAATCAATCAAGCAATTAATCAATCAAATAATTAATCAAGCAAACAATCAATCAAGCAATCAATCGAACTTCCGTTACCAAATTATTTGAACATTGTCCGTCTCGGTGGTCTAGTGGTATCGTGCGGTGATGTAGCTTTGCCAAAGAACTGGGCCGTGTAATGCACTGTGAAAATATTCGGATACATCTCAAGTTAGCAGCTGGATAGCACAGAAGGTACGACCTTATCGTAATAGGCACGCCTTTACATGTGGTCTCGGAGCCTGCGCTTTTTTTTTTCGCACAGTACTTATTCGCAGAAGGAAAGTCGTACGCGGGCGTATATATATAGAAAATAGAACGTCTGTGCCCGAAATGATTCGATGTTTGTGTCGACATAAAGTATGTGAGTGCCAGAAATAAACCCTTCCGGCAACAACGGTGCAAAAGAGTTACGAGGAAAGTCCAGCACCGATATCCGTATGGAGAGCACCTCGTTGTTTTACCGATATATCAGGCTGTACAGTACGCACGCACCTGTGGGTTTCAATCAAGAACATTGACATACACGGAGTTTTTTCTCAGCGCACAAGTCTGTTTCTAGTATGTACACTATTGCAGACACGTAAAACTGATTAGGCATAATAATCTGAATATTGTGCATAGACACGGTCACTTAAAAAATGGCAGCATATGCACGGGGTGAATGATGGAAAGTGGGGCGAAGCGTCCGTCCGTCCATTCGTTCTTGCTTCCTTCCGTCTATGTGTCCGTCTGTGTGACCGTCCGCGCGTCCATCCACCCATCCGTGCGTGCGTCTGTTCGTGCGTCCGCATGTCCATCCGTGCATCCGTCCCTGCGTTCGTCCATGCATCCGCTCCTGCGTCCGTCCATGCGTCCATCCGTCGGTGCAGCCATCCATGCGTTTATCCATGCATCTGTCTGTGTGTCCATTCGCCCATATATTCAACACTCAAAGTACCACCGTCTCGCATCTTTTCATCATATATTCCGCATATAGAAGCACCGCCATCCAGCGCACAATCCAAGGGCTAAACGAGAGGTGGCACACGCACACTTTCTTACGGCTTGCGCTTCGTGTCTACTTCCCACCTTTAACCATGCACCTCGAGTTCATCGTATATACTAGTTCACTGTATTCATGGCACTGCGGCCCAATGCTCGCTAAACCTTTCTAAAACCAAGGAGGTTACGCCCAGCGAGTATAACGTAGCAACCCTTTCTTGACAGATAGTGCTCAATGTACATGCCAATGGCTGCTAAGGAGGATTGAGAGACAGGAGAATCCGCCTTTTAGTGAACGCGCACGCTGCGATTTTTTTTATTGTTCAACAACGCACAGAAGAAATCTCTCCCCGGCACGACCTTGGAGGTCAAACTGTAAGACTGGTTACACATTACGACTACTACTATGACTACGAGGGGCGGATGGGTGCCGCTATAAGGAGCTTCGCCCATAAAATAGACCGAGGTGAGCAAGCCGCTTATAAGAATTTCTTAATCAACTTTACGAAAGCATAGCGCTCGTCACCGAGTGCTCGACACGATTGTACATTTATGGAAAATGTGAGTTGATTAGCTGTAAACGTGTGATGGCACACAAGCCTATAAGTGTTTCTTGCGAAGGAGCACGTCGGCGTTTTACACGCAGAACTAAACTCATAAAAATAAAATAAAATAAAAATAAAATAAAAGAAAGATGAGTGCACCAGGGAGTTGCCTCTTTCATATCGTACACGTATTGCATGCAAAACGCGCTCATCAAACTTTCTTATCATCTTCTTTATTTACCTGTTGCGTAGTATCACGACACTGCATGCATAGTATACCATGACACGCTACGTTACGACGACAAGTGCGTGCGTCGGTCGAGTAGGAGTTGGCGTGAAAGTTACTTTATGCTTCTGTCAGCCGAGTGCACGAAATGAAAAGTAACGCTTCGCGCAGCTCACCGCTGCTCCGCGGTTGTCGAACTTCTTAAGTGACGCACGGGTGGTTCGATCTTGTACATAGTGAGTGACACGTTGGCGTATACAGCGCGTTTCCATTCAGCATCGGGGTAATGGTACTTTCTAATGCTGGTTATTATCCCTCTGCCATTAGCCACAACGAGAGACGCCTTAGCCATTTTCTTCCTTCTTGCTCTTAAGTTCCCGACGCGGTGGTCTATAGTGGTTATGGTACTCGACTACTGACCTGAAGGCCATGGGATCGAATCCCGGCCACTACGACGGAGACGAGATGCTGGAGGCCCGTGTGTTTACATTTAGGCACACGTTAAAGAGTCTCTGCCAGCCGAACTTTCCGGAGCCGTCTGATTCAGAGTTCTTATAATCAAGTCGTGGTTCTGGGACGTAAAACCATTCCAGTTCTTATTTTTCCCATGGCTGTACTTTGTTGATGACTGCTTAAAACATGAGTTCGTTAAATTAGGAACGCTCACCTCTGCCTCTAGTACTTCATTACGTGCTTCTTTTTCAATCTAAGAAATAAATAAAGCAAAACGTAGAATGGCTTTCGTAACCGCGATGTTTCTGTTAGCACATTATACCGAGTCTGATTTTCGGACGTGATAGGCGCTTCCTATTGATAAGTGCAGGAGCACTTCAGTGCCGATAAGCTTGGAGTTTTAGGAATAAATGTAGACAAAGAAGTAACACATTCAATGCGCGGCTATAAGACAACCATGAAAGACCAGAACACGCACATCGACGCTCTGATGCTGTGATTTCTTGGAGTATCCGAAAAATTCCTCAAGTGGTAAAAAGAAACGTTTGTTTACAACCTAATTCATTGATCATCACAAATTTAACCTCAGTTAGTCTGGTTAGTCTTAATTTTCATTCATTCTTGATAGGGAAGACCACCAACCCAATTTTACCAAATCCAAGCATCTTTTCTTCTCCTTCGCTCTAAAATAATTGGTATCATTGGAAAAGGAAATAATACGACAAGTATGTTAAGAAACACTGCTAATAAAGGTTTACTTCAAAACGCAAGAAAAGTATATCAATTTTTTTTTGCGATTGGTGTTTGAACATACCATTGAAAATTGTAAAACTGCAAAACAACGTTTGTAATAGACATCAAGTTTTTAGTCTGCATGTGGCCTTGGTTATCTTTTTCTGCGACAATTTTCCACCCTACTTTGCATTCAGGGCACCACCGGCTGCGCAGCCATTGCCAGACTATCCAAACATATTCGCACCACAATAATAGGGTATTAGATAAACTGTCACTGCTGTCCGATATTCTAATGCATTTAACACTAGCGTGTGCATAAGCTGTGATGCCTATAAGATTATTTCAGTACATGTGCTAACTGCTGGTAGTTGAAATACATGTAAAACTACGAGTTGAACAACGAACTGATGCTTCAGCAGGCCTTCTCGGAATATGTTTTCCTTGCAAGATACAGCCGTGGAAACTTGCCCAGAGCAGGATAATTGTATAGTTAACTATTGCTTTCCGGAAACTGGCCTAGTGGCGTCTCTATGAAAGCCAGCGGGAAACTCGTGAGACTGCCGGCAATTTCATCGTGCTGTATAAAGAAACAATGAAAACGCTCGTCCCATGCGAGTCTGCCGAGGTAATTTTCTCATCACTCGCCTCGCATGCAGATGGCCGCGGGAACGTGGGAGCATGACGTTATTTTCTCTTCTGGGAATAACGACTGCGATGTTTGGAAGCGGGACATAAATTGCGAGGCTTGGGAACCCATACCTGCAGAAACGTTTGTGTTCTGAACAGCGGGTGTTGTTTGTTGAATGCGTGTCATGTGTATGTCTCTGCATGTATTGAAGCGGGGTAGTCAAGCTTTATTCTTCATTTTTTGCCTTTCGTTTTTCTTTGCTAAGGAGCCGGTAATCACTTTGAAGGGAAGGGGGTCGCAATCTTGCCAGCGGGTTCCATATCATCAATGACTGCTTGTTTCGGTCGCCGCGAGATGATGCGAAAACTGGCGGCGGTTGCCATCGCTCTCGCTTGAACGCGTTGCCAGCAGCCGCCGGAGAGCGCAGGCGACGCGCTTCGTTGTTCCATTTCATATATATTCACACTGTACTTCAAGCAACCAGGTTATACGACAGCGGAGACAAATGCTTGAAGTACGAAACGTGCAGGTTATTCCGATTTTAAAGATAGAAACCGACAAAATACACTCGCAATACCAGCACCGCAAGCGAAGAATTGACCCCTATATGCGGTCACCCATACGAATATGGAAGCATGTAAACCATTGGACTCATGTATACCCTTTACAGAAATACATGAAGTTGGTTATGCTGGCCACTGAAAAATTATGTCACGCTCTCTTGCCACATACGTCGCCAAATAAGGGCCAAAAAGTGTAGATAAGTCCTTCTCGCGTGTCCTCAGAAAAAGATACCTATAGTTTGCAACAAGCAAAAAGAAAACATCACTACAGCAACGTGAAAGTACGAACTTACTCACGGCGTTCACAAAATGACTTCCTCTCTGTATCGCTTTAGTGCACGCCCCGCGGGTTGCAATAATACGCGTGAGAGTAAACACTCAGGCTCAATGTTGAGAAATTTTTTACAAGTTGGCGTGCGTTATTTCGTTTGCCTGTCTACGCAGCCTCCACCATATATTCTAAGGTATTGTAAGCTATATTGCTATGTATTGGGCTTTGGGTAATAAAATTCGGGCTTGGATTGAATTGGATTAGAGATTTACGGTCTCGCTTATGTATACACGCCCCACCTCGTTCTTCGTCACTTTACTCACAATTTTCCACCAATAAAAAAAGGCGGTGGCATTTTTTTTACTGTGACCAGCAGCTGGTCATATATCACCTGCTAAAGATGACTCTCTCTAAAAATACTAACGTTAGGCGCCCTCCACCCTTACACCCCCAAATGAAAGACAAGATAACACACATACTGCTACGCGGACGTTCTGCTACGCAGACTATAGCCACGGAGCCACATCAGCATGCATGATTGCAAGAGGAATAAAAGATGAGGCAAAAGAATGCGTCAATCGCCTTTGGGTTTCTGTGGCGCTTGTTTCCCTAGTGAACGCTCGTTAATGGATGGAGGACGGAAAGATTCGCAGACGTATTCCCCGAACTACGATAAGCGGTGGCAAGTTAGGAACAAGAAAAAGAGAAGAAACGTACCACATAACAACGGTGATGTAAACTAACGGCCGTAAGGCTGCGACATGCCTCGGTCCCGATTTCCGTGTACGCCATACTGTCTCCATCACGTGGGTGCGTACACGTTTGCTGTGACAGGCTGGGAACCGGTTGCCTTCTGGGGAACGCGCAATCGATCACCGCGGAGGAATTGACGTCGAAAATGATACAATCGCGGCCGTCACGGCATCGGACTTGTTCATGCCAGTTCCGAGTGGTCCCTAATGCTTTCGTGTACGGCCGGAGAATAGGCCAATAGTCACGCGCTTCGAGGTCACTCGGGATTCCACGCAGAGCTCGTTTCGCAGAAATTCCGGCATCGGTGTCGGCGTCGTTGCTTGGGAGCGAGAAATTATCATCTTGTGCGTGACCGAACAGTCGAGAACAATGCAAAAAATTGAATGATAAAAAATGGCAGTGGCTTAGCTCAGCTATGCCAGGATATACGTAGCGTTAGCAAAGCTTTAGCTGATTATTCTTAGCTTTCCAGAGTGTCTAGGATTAGCTTGATTATCACGCTTACAGTTGTTCCAATGACACACACACGGTATACGTATTATGTGGCACATGTATATTATTTTGCCGGGCAACTACTTCAGCATCCGATGAGTTAAGCTTCGCCGCTCTACTGCACCGTTGAGCAGCATTCGCACTCTCCTTCTCCATAGCTATACCACAGTGGCAAACGCCAGTTAGAGGTGCTATCAAGCGGCAGTGTCAGATGGCGACTGCAAAGGGAAGGCGTGCGCGTCGGCGTCCATATGTCTACCAAGGCTATGACGGCACTCCTCTGGAAAGCGCACACCGGCGGCGGTGAGTCGCGCGCGGCCGCGGCCGAGTGCGAGGGAGGTGCCGGCTCCGGTGCGCGACACCACTGATTGTCTGCGCAGCGCATCGCGATACTATAACGAAGCCTGGCAACATGTTAGCACCAACCACCGTCGTATACTATAATACGCTTCGCGTAGAAAAAGAGTAAGGTAAATGCGGAAATGAGGCGGCAATTGAAAACACGCATTACACTCTTAAATTAATGTACAACCATCGCCTCGGTTCACCTTCTTCGCTTTGTATTCTTTGGCTTCCAACAAAACGAGCAAATCGTGACCACCATTTCCGACTGACCACTGTTTGGAATAACTTCTTTCATAGGACGCGAGTAGAACTCCGAGCTCTTTGGTGACGTATTTTCAAGTTGCGTCGCGTTATTGAACGAGATACTAAAAGCAGGTTATTGTGGCGTCACGCCACAATAACCTGCTTCTAGTATCTGAATGTATTTCACGTGAATGTATTTCACGGTTGATAAGAGTCTTATCAACCGTGAAATACATTCTGTGATTCGCGCGCTTGGTTTCGGAGGCAATGGTTAATAGAGGCCTGAGAGCGCAGTGGTGCTTCATTTATTCAGCACCTCGTGCAGGAAAGGACTGATTGATTGATTGATTGATCGATTGATTGATATGTGGGGTTTAGGGTCTCAAAAGCACCATATTATGAGAGACGCCGTAGTGGAGGGCTCCAGAAATTTCGACCTCCTGGGGTTCTTTAACGTGCACCCAAATCTGAGCACACGGGCCAACAACATTACCGCCTCCATCGGAAATGCAGCCGCCGCAGCCGGGATACGAACCCGCGACCTGCGGGTCAGCAGCCGATTACCTTAGCCACTAGACAACCTCGGCGGGGCAGGACACGACTGCGACAGTCCTGTCACTGGTCGTCGTGCCATCGATCATCTGTACGAGAATGAAGTAAGGGCATCGACGACTTCCTGGACCCTGCCCAAGACGTCGACGCTTCCGGTTGGTGGCGCGCCGACAGATCTCACTACCTCGAGAAGACGGACATGGGTCCGCGCGGATGTATACAAGTAAAAGCAAAAACAACTACAATAACGACCATATCTACGACGGTCGTCAATAAGGTCTTGTCCGACATGTAGTAGACACAACTCGCGCGTACCGAGTCGACAGCGTGGGAGGAAACTCGTGTCGAGCCCTCCTGCCCTCTCTCCGAGCGAAGGGTCGTGCCCCGCGACTGCGGATGCCGCCTGGCTGTTATGCTGACCTGAATTGTGGGAAGCTATTGTTTCTGGACGGGCTCGCTTTCGGCTCCTCCGTCGATTGTGTCGGCATCTCCTCTTTCTTCCTTCGGACACTGACTGGTGAACTATACGAGCACCAGAAGCCGTTTGTGTATATTGGACGCGTGCTATAATAGCATGCTACGAGTTCTTACGTTGGGCTAGCTAGGAACGGAACAGTTAAACAGATGAAGTGCATGAAAGACAAAGTTAGGCAACTTTACACACCACACTTAGGCTGCAGGTGTTGGTTGGCCGTATTTGTCTAAACAGCGCTGATATAACGCGTATCTAAGGAACTAGTGCAGAATGCCATACAGTGGAAGTTTGACGTCACGTACAGATAGCTGTGCCAAAATTCAGACTTTATTTTTATGTGCCGCGAAAAGCAAAATATTCTCTCACAGCAACTTCGGCTGTATAGATGCAGTGCCTGCTATATGTTTATGGTGCGGGCTGAGGATTCGTTTTTTTTATACCTCACAATAAATAATGCATAGATACAGCCTTCGCCAACGACTTTGTTGTGATCGAGCTTACCGGGTATCATTTGCGCTTCACTGCAGAGCATCCACTGCTTGCTAATTCTTCGTGGTGTGTGTTACTTGGATAGTGCAACCTCGGGTATTGTTGGACTCTCGTTTCCTGCTTCATTTTTTTCTACTTTCCCCTTGCCAAGTAAAAGATAGTCATCCGAAGATTTCCTCAAGGTTAACTTTCCCAACTTTTTCTTTACCTTTCTCTGTTTACCTTACAAAAGGGGCTTCCACCCGTTGGTGATTATGGTGCTTAATGTTTCTGCAACGAGCTTGTTTTAGTCGCAAAAAAAAATCTATCCTGCTCACCTGCCCATCGTTGATCTGTTTTCCTGCAAATTTCTGACGCTTAGAGTTGCCATCGCCAGCGGTCGTCAGTAAAAGGCACTGGCCTAGCCAGGAAGTGGCGCACCAGGGCCATATCACCCCCCCTTCCCCCTAATTATTTTGGTATGACAAAGAAGCACAAAATTACACTCGACATCTGCCTGCCTATTTCCCACTTCAAGTCAATGTGATGCCGCCCCCTCTCCCCCCACCGCAAAAAAAAAAAAAAAACTGCCTATACGGCCCAGGTAACAGGACGTCATGAGGGCATCGTCCTGTACCGCGGGACCATCGCTCCCCCTTTGGTGTGCGTGATGCACCGATTTATACCTCTATATGTGATGTTCCACCCTCTCCGTTGTCTAGGAGCCGCTGCTGCACTCTTTAGTAGCATGAAGTGTTCCAATTCGCGCAGACGCAGTGCACATTCTGTAGCTTGTCTGTATATTAGTTCAGTGATAGTCTCTTGTACTTGGATAGATTTTTTTCTTTTCCTTAACATGTCACCACGATAACCACCATAGTCATTTTGCAACATTTGATAGAGAGGAAAAAAAAAGTCAGACAGAATGCAGCGTCAGCAGTCGCGTTTTTCCCCGTGTCTCATTTTAAGCCATCCTACCCGACATCGAATCTGCCGAGCTTTGATGCATGCTGAAGCTTTTTTAACGTATCGTTTGCATGTCACGATATTTGGCAGAACTCTGGAACCTGTTCTTTTGTATTTTGTGGCTGCACTATTGCTTACGTGGGCGAATTTTTGTTCCATTTCTTTTCGTTTACTGTACATTGTTGGCGTAAAATGTTTCGTGAAGTGACGAGGGCAACAATTTCTGACAACATAATTCGAAAAATGGCCCAGTGATGGAGCAATACGCGAGTAACACAACCCATTCAAGTTCCACTTGTGCTTGCAGAGTTCCTGATTTTCATGACAAATGAAACAGAGAACGCTTGTGCGTCTGACCTGTGTGCCAATACTACCAAAATATAGGGAGCTCTTACTTAACTGTATTGGTTTATTGGTTTTATTTTCTGGATATCCAGTTGTGGTATGATCAAGCTAGAACACTGTCAGCTTGAGCATGCCGGCCAAATATGTCGGCCAAACCAGTAGGTGTGTGAATGAGCGATTAAGAGAACACAATTACAAGGCGAATAAACTGCCGCCAGAAGGTTTTCTCGCTCTTCACATTTACGCGTGTGGCTGCCGGCCTTTGTTCCAGAGTACAGTCATTGTTGGTCGGCATAAGGATGAGATGACTCGGTTGATCATAGAAGCCGAACTTATTGATGCTCTTGGAGATTTATGTATTAGCAAGTCTTCAATTGCCTTGTCACCCAAGGAACTTGCGTTCCTGCGTACGTAGTGATCCGTGATTTTATCTGTGAGGTTTTTCGTTGTCCTATTTATCGTTTTTTTTCTTGTAGGTAGATGGCATTCTCGTGCATGTATCTGAATTACACGTGCTTATCTGCTTGGTCGCCTGACGATTATGGCTTAAAAGCAGCTTGGAGGTCGAAAATAAACATGTTGTTGATAGTAGCGCTCTGTCTTCTCAGTCTATTCATTCCTGTGTTCGTTTTTTTCGCCTCGCGCTGCATAAATTTCTTTCAAATGCTTCACCAACAAGCCCACATCGCCACTCTTGTTGAGCATGCCTGCTGTTTTGTTTTATAACACCGCGTTACAGTGCGAAAGCTGTGGATTTTCTGGTCAGTTAAAAATAAGTAAAATAAAGGGAACCGAAGACGTTAAGACGCACTCGTCACTTCTCCGCACTGGCAAGCGTACGACCTTGACCAACGTGAGTAGTCGCGGAGTTACGAATGCCGCATCATAAAAACAGCCTGGACGATTTCAGTCGCTCATTCACCAACACCTTGATGTAGCTTCCATGATATTGCTAGCTGCTATTTGAAAATCTATATGCACGTGTTGCATTTGTTTTCTTTCTTTTTTTACTTTACTCCAGTCTTTCTCCCCAAGCGTCTCGGGAAGGGCTATAAATACGACGCCGATAACGAGCTAGGTCATTATCGCCTCTGAAGATCGCCGCTCTACGGGAGACCTGAGACAGCAGTGGGGCTGCCGGCGAGCGGGCCAAACAAGAAAACAAAGAACGGACGTTACGCAGGGTTAAGATAAAAAACGGGGAGAAAATGAGAGGCACGTGAAAAAAGATGCAAAACCTATGCGAAAAGAGTCGTTTGCATTAGCGCTATACAGTACCCGTGCTGAGCCCGCAGCATTAATTCACTGAGGAGCAGTATTTATTAAGTCGGTGGTTGACTTCCTTCAGCCGCACCTCGTCGGCTGGGAAAGCTACCATAATAATGAAAATCACTTCTTTAGTAGACTCGATAGCCTTTTTTCACGAACTCTCACGATGCAAAGAGGCCGCTTAGAAAAATGGGTGACCGTCGTCCCGTGCAAAAAGCACATCGTTCAAGGACAGTAAATGTTCGCAATATGCTTTAGCTAACCTTTCTTGCTCGCTTTGAGCGGCATGGACAAAGTTCGAATGATAACATCGCGGCAAACTTCGGCGGTGTCCCCTCATTCTGGCGGAGTTTAGTAATTACGTGCCAGAAGATCCTGTACAGGGCGAAGAAGTCGGCTGTGCTTCGCCGACTAGTGCGTTCTTATTTTCAGCGCAACGCAGTGGTTTCTGAGAAGCGCTGTAGTGCGGCGAAGTTCTGATTAATTTCTGCAACTCGTGAATCCGCACAACTTGCACAACAAGCTGTATACGCGAGCGTCTTTCGCTTTCACTGAGTTAAGCCACTGAAGACAATTTACTCGCATTCTTATCTGCACAACTGGCGCATGCGGAGTTTCGCAACCGCAACAGTCTCTCAAACAATGGGTGTGCGAAAAACACCAGATGCCGAATACAACAGGCTTACATTTGCGAATGATTCCAGGCTGCGCAGAGTTGCGCGTCTTAGGGTGAACGAATTAAGAGCGACGCAGAAACATACACACTGCAGGGTTGTGCGTGGGTGCATCTGTGTCGCTATTTTATTATATATCCTTCACATCTGGTGCGCTACTTTAACGGCACTTACTATCCAGTTGCACAAAACCTTCGTTTAACGAATGGATTCTATAGAGAGGATTTTATTTCGATGTAGTTTTGTTTATTTCCCCCACTGTAATAGAATATATACGGTAACTTTTCAGCGCTAAACGAAAGCTGGCCAAAGGATACAAGTCATGTCGCTCAACAATTATCATGATTTGCACCCTACAGATGGTCATTGTGTTTTTCACGTGACTGAAGGTGTCGCCCTTAAATGGCGCCACGCCTACTACGTGCGGCATGAACTACGCCGCAGTTTTCTCAGGGATATGAAGGCAGCAGCTAATAGCAAATATCACGCTCAGCGGCGATAGTTTCGCGAACGGGCGAAGTAACAGCGTATATATATGGGAAGGGAATGTGCACATGGATAGATCACACTCGGAAACTAATCTCGGCACTTTCTTTCGCGCTGCCTGGCAACCTCGACGCTCCTGAACGCTGGCCGCCGCTAAGGCTTCTCGATAATAGCCGCAATCGAGCTATACTGCTGAGCGCGCGTGTAATAATGACCGCCGTTTAACCCTCGGAGCCATACAAGACATTGCGTCCTCTATATAGTTCCCAAAGGTCACACTCCGCTTCCTGTTTGCCGCTCAGAAGTGCGGTCATCGTTGTGCTGCTTTCTATATGAAGAAGCCAGCTTTGCGTAGGCACTGCATACACACTCGGGCGCGAGCCGCATGATAATGTTGAGAAAGAGAGAGAGAGAAAGACGTACAAGTTGCTTTGGCTGCAGTTACGATGAGGAGTCGACCCGCGCGATTTGCGTTGATTGGCTTATTTTGTCGTCACGGAAGCGTTGGCTACTTGATTATCCGGCCCGATATCAATGACGCCGTTACCGAGTGATTACCGTACCACAGAAACGTGACAGGAACAGACTGAAAGGTGGCGTAGCCTTTACTGTAGCAGCCAGCATTGCGTCGCTAAAACTCCCATATGTAGCCTATATATGCGCCGGAAGTCAGCTGATGTACGCGTGTGCGTGCGTGCGTGCGTGTATGTGCGTGTGCATGTGTGTGTGTGGGGGGGGGGCGCCCACGTCAAAGAAAGAAGCACCCATGGAAAGCGTTTTGACTTTGCGAAATAAGCAAAATTTCAGAAAGTTTCAGAAGAAATCTAATCTGTAAACATCAACGACAGGACGAAGATTATAGCAGAAAGCCCCGCCGCTTTTATGTCTGCCGTAAATTTAGAATTGGGGGGGCGGGGGGTCATCGTTAACTCAAATGCGTGAAGGAAATCAATGTAAAGGAGGAGAAACAACATTCAGCGCGGCGTGATCGCCGCTAAACGGACAGAAAGAAAAGGATGAACAGGGAGGTTAGCTATTTCTCAGATTGACTGGCTACCCTGTGCTGAAAAAGGGGCGTAAGAAACGAAAATGAAGGTAAGCTCACGTCTATGCCCTGCTCGATTACAAATACCAATGTTCCGTCCAATGGGATGGAAGTCTTGCACATGGAACGCATACAGAAACGTGGCCACGTCTGAATGAGCTGTGTCCTTTTCTGCGGGACACGTATGTTGAACACACCAGCTATATGTTCTGAGGCAATGCTAAGTTATGCTTGTCACTGCTGTATTCAGTGCAAATGCTTCTCTTTGACTGATCCGCATATATCGCGATTGTAACTGTAACAGTGCAAAGCAAGTCACCGATATTGCGAATGCGCAGTCGAACGCCCGTAATAAACTCTTCCAGGATAGTCCCTGCTGCAACGTCCTTTCCCTTCTGCTCCCGTGCTGGCATACCACAATAATCACCTGGTACGCCCAAGAGGCCCAACAATTTAAAGTGCGCGCTGCACAATCATTCCTTTAATCATTCCTTTTGCAAACATTTACAGATATAACACGCAAGCGTGCCTCCATGTCGTAGAAGCAGCGCTCGCATGGCAAATGAAGGGGCACGGACAAAACGCTCTTTCAGATGCAAGACATCGCGGAGGACAAGCGCGTTTGCTCAGCGCCGCTCCTTCACGAAGATTGTATGGCAGTAGAATTGCTCTTTTTTTTTCATTTCGAACAGACGCGCGTGCGCTCGCATGTGCGGAGAAACGAATGTCGAAACGGGCATAATGTATAAAAAAGAACCACACCTCGAACCTGCCGCGAGGTTCCCTTTTTAAATGAGACCGATTCGTATCGCGCGCGCTGTTCGCAAAAGAAGGCCAGTGTGCATTTGTTCCACAACGCGCCTCGTTTCTCCGTATCGGTTTGCAGTTACCCTGTTATGTATACACGCGCGACCTCTTATCATATCACGTGTGTGAGCGAAGCGGTGAAGTTAGGTACGTTTACTTTTCTCATTCAGGCTTAGATGTGCCATATGCGATGCTCTGTATGATAACAGGGTAATTAATTATGCCCTCACAGTCACGCGTCAAATCTACTCTGTAAAATCTGCAATCAATAAGAGAGCTAAGGGTGAGGGAATGTCATGCGTTCTCTGGTATCATCGAGTAAAGCTGTCAGCTCGAGCTGCCAAAAGCCTTGATAGTTTTGCCAGAACCAATTTCCGAACATAAAGTGTGGGAAGACGAGACAGATCATGCGGAGGATCCTTAATAATAATATATATATATCGTCCCTAGCAACCGGAGCATGGGGTGCAAGAGAGAGTATGTGAGGGTAGGTGAAGTGCTTCACCGCTCCTTCTCTTGTCGTCCGCTGGTCTGCTCTCGCTCCTGATCTCGCCTTCCCTACTTTTGTAACTTCGAAGGAAGAACGTCTAGGCGAACTTGCTTTCTCTTTTGCCCCCGTGCAGGCTGACCCGCATGCGGAGCGATTCGGAAGAGTGGGGCTCGAACGCTGGGGGCTTGAACCAAGGCGGGCCGACATCTGCCGCGGACGGGGCCAAAGCGCGCTGCACGGGAAGCTGCCCTGCGAGAGAGTCCCGCTCTCGCACTTTCTCTTCTCTCGCCTTTATCCCTTTTCCGTTCCCACCTTCCTTTCTTTACTGCGGTGTATCTTTCATTTCTCTTACAGCACTTTGTTTACTTCCGATTCCAGCCTCTCCGTACACAGCCCGTCCCGTTCCCACGCTCACAAGGCCGCGCACAGAGTGCGGGCTGCGACGCGACGAGCACCGTCTAGCGACGAATTCGTGCAATGAAATTGGAACTTGATGAACGGGTTGAACGAAATGTTAGCTAGGCATTTGAAAGAACGCATTACGCGTACCTTACGTATCGATCATTTCTGGGGGAGACTTTGCGTCAGGAATCGAGACTCATGTCTTCAATGATCACCCTGAATGATTTAAATCTGTGCGCCGATTCTACAATGCACAGATATCGGTCAACGGTAACCTCCCTGCTTCCTTCCTTTACGATTTGAACACATTGTGATCCCACGATGTGTTTCGCACAAACTTCAGATCAGTGCCGTCTTTGTAGCTTATACCATAACAAAGCGTTATTGATTGCAATATGGAAGTAAACAATGCGGCTGCCGTTTAGCAAAGCCATGGGCCAATCGTAAAACGACATCAGGCCCCGTGTCTAAGACTTCTGTCTTAAGCGGATGCATTCAGAAATCTGCGAAATTGGCTTAGTAAATATTTGTAGAGATAGTCATCGTACATGAACAAAGGTTTACTGCGCGCGTCCGCAGCTGTCAGCAACAGCTACGTACGCGTGCGCGTATCCTTTTAAGTTATTCTTAAAAGAGAGAAAAGAAGATAAAAGTGAGTCCTGTAACTATCTGCATCGAAGTGCGACACCTCAACAGTGTCTCACGAGGGATGGAGGTAAGGAGGGATACAAAGAATTAAAAGGGACAGGGATAGGGACATGTAGGGACACAGAGACCCACAAACAGAAATAAGGGGAATATAGACACGATCGCAGGAGTCCGAGGACAGGGTACCACTCAGCGAGAGCCACATACGGAAATAAGAAGAAGCTAGGGAAGATGGACACGATAGCAGAAGTCCGAGGACGGGGCACCACTCGGCGAGAGC
The DNA here is from genome assembly GCA_013436015.1 of Rhipicephalus annulatus. Classification (NCBI taxonomy): domain Eukaryota; kingdom Metazoa; phylum Arthropoda; class Arachnida; order Ixodida; family Ixodidae; genus Rhipicephalus; species Rhipicephalus annulatus. Next base: position 77,965 of record WOVY01001012.1, on the reverse strand, counting down.
TTCACGGCGTCAGGAGATGGCGGAGGGCGAGCCGGTCGGCCAGAGCTGCGCTGTCGTCGGAGATCGTGGGGGCACAACCGGTCGGCACGAAATCCAGTGAGCCCCTAGCAACATGAAGCATGGGGTGCGGGAGGGAATAGGAGATGGTAGGTGCAGTGCTTCGCCGCTCCTTCTCTCGCCATTCACCTGTATGCTCTCTCTTCTCCCTGCACCCCACGCCGCTGTGAAACGCCAACGCCGAGCCGAGATCGCTGGCACCCCACTCTTCCGTCCTCTCGCTCCTCACTCTCGACCGTTCGCTGGCTGGGCGCCACTCAAGGCGATGGCAGAAGTCAGTGAAGGCGAATGTCTGACGGCAACGGTGCCCTCTCTCGGCGCAAGAAATGCTTTCGCATTTCCTCACGATTCCCTTCGGGGACGTGGGGGCTTTTGTCTGATTGTTTCTCACTTTTTTATTAATTTTCTTTGGGTTTTATTTCTTTTTTTTACTTTTGCAGCCACTCTTTTCTATATGATTTATTCCCCTTTCAACAGCATGGTGTACCCAGCCAGTCTGACAAATGGCTACCCTGCTTGCACCTTCGCCTATATTTTTTTCATCACCCTTCTAACGCTACATTATGCAATAGACACCTGTCACTTGCCGCCACTGCACGTGCATGTGTGATGTCATCTCCCTAAACAACATGCAACGATCTGATCTTAACCTAGAGCACTACGTGTGTTACAGGCACATGGGAACGCGACCACTCTGTTACACGAGAACTATACCAATGACGAAACTACACCCTTGAACGGCAGTGAAATCTCTCAACTGATGGAATACGGTGGCTATCGGAAGCTATGAGCGAATACCAAGTAGTTTGCCGCTTAAACCGTACCTTGCAGCGCACGCTTTCACTGCTCCAAGCGTAGACAGACGGCCTTTTATCCAGAGAGAGCGTAATGCAGGCAGGTGGGCTGTCGGCTGCTGACCTTGATCGCAATCTGTTAACTGTATACATACCTTGCTGTATATGTGCGGACGCTTCTTATGTACGCGCGGTAAGCAGTAGGTCGCACGTGTTTTTAATCGCTGCTTCTTGTGTAAGTAACGGGCTGAAATCGAATGATCTCATGCTGCGTCCGAAAGGGACTGTCGAGGTAATGAAGTCGTAAGTGAATGTGTTTAATACGAATTACATTTGCCGCCGGCCAGGACTTATCCACTGAACAAATACACCGTGAAAAATTGGTTCAAACGGATCACAGCAAAAAATTACTTATTTATTTCTATGTTTTCTAATTGAGTTATACGTGAACCTAAACGCACCAGCATGCGCGAAAGAGCAAATGCTCATGCGGGTATGCAAATGACTTACATATTAAATGCCCTCCTATCTCTCCTTTACAATACAGATTAGTAAGCCGAATTCTGATATCTGGTTAATCTCCAGCCCTTCCTCTTCATAGATACCTCCCTTTTATTATAGGGCCCATGCCACACTTTTTTCTGCATTGTGAGAACACGTTGCCGATCGATATAGGCGAGCCCTCAAGGTTCCTGAAGTGGGCTGGTAAGTGTAAGCAGCTTCATTACTCCGTCTGCTCCCCCATCCCTCTGATGTCGGCATCAGCGCGAGCACTGGTACAAAAGGAGAGACAGAGAGCTCGACACATCTCTGAATATTCACTCATACCTCAGATCCTAGAGAGCTTTTTTTTCTGCGTCAGTCGATTCGTGAGGATACAGGCTCCTTTAATGAAACCACTGAATGATTACTTAGAAAAGTGTTGCAGGTTTGCTCTAAGTGTCAACGTTTCGATGAATAATGAGGTTCTGCTACCCAGATAAGGCAAGAATTTTAGAACTCGGTGAAGTCGGGATTCTCGGGGCATTGCACTGCCTCAACCCTGCAGTAAGGGAACGAATGACTGGGTGCATAACATTACAGTGCCTAACATTGGCCACTTGAAACTATACCTTAGAATGCCTTGTGTAAGTACAGAGTTGCGAAATGCCCACCACATGCACTTCCAGTTGCTTGGCACGACTACTGAACAGACAGCGTGTATGCCATACAGTAGCAGTGCCGTACATTATTTTTGTCGCTGCTCTCTTCAATGCAAGTGCTTCTCTTAGAGACATCCGCATATTTCAGTACTGCAGTTGAAGTTGAAGTTTATTTCTTAGGCAAATGAAAACGGTACAATAAAAGAAGATGTACAAATTTTGTTTTTGCCTAGGGGACCAGCGAAAAGGCATAAAGGCCTGATAAAGCGCCTGACCCCTGTACATCCAAAACCCACCAAAATAACACAATGCTCAGTGTAAAATTAAACATAAATGTGCGACTGCGTGCAAATCACATCTCTGCGAGGATAAACAAAACATATGAGAGAAATTTGCTCAGGTAATGACATCCACAAAGCATCTACGGGAACAACTAATGAAAAACAGTTTATAGAATATACTCAAACACTCATGTGATGTACATTAGGATGCATAAAACACAGAACATAAAATTTTATTTTTACTGCAACTGTAACACTGCAAAGCAAACCAGTGACATTGCGAATTCACAATTGAATGCTCGTAATCAACTATTCTACCACACTCGAGCTTTAACTTAGTTTTCCTCCCGCTCCCGTGCCGGCATACCGCAATAATCAGCCGGCACGCCCAAGAGGCCCGGCAATATTAAGTGGGGGCGGCACGACCATTCATTTCGCAAACATTTACAGATATAATGCGCAAGCGGGCCGTACATTCGTGTCGCAGCAGCAGCGCTAGCATGGCAAATGACGGGGCACGGACGTCGCGCTCTATCAGATGCGTGACATGGCGGAGGAGAAGTGTGCGTTTGCTCAGCGCCACTCCTTCACGAAGATTGCATGACCGTAGAATTGATCTCTTTTTTTTTTGCATTCAGAACACACGTGTGTCTGCTCGTATGTGCGGAGAAACAAATGTCTAAACGGGTATAAAATGTGAAAAATAACCACACCTCGAAGCAGCCACGAGGTTCGCTTCTTAATGAGACCGATTCGTATCGCGCGCGCTGTTCGAAGATGCGAGGCCAGCGCGCGTTTCTTCCATGGCGTGCCCTCTTTTTTTTACTATTAATGCACAGTTATCCCGTTGCGTTCACGCCGCAGTCTCAGAGCACATCGCCCGTGTGAGCAAAGTTACATTTACTTTTCTCATTTCGACTTAGATGTGGAGTATGCAGCCCTCTGCATGATAGCAGGGTTATTGCACCATCTCGGCCAAGTGTGTAACATACTCTGCAGCATCTAAGAGCACTGATTGCGATGTGAATAAGCTAAATGTAAAAGAACTTCTGTAGTTGTGTGCTATCATCGAGGAGAATGGTCTGCTTCAGCTCGAGCCGCAAAAAAAAAAAAAACTGCTAGCTTTGCCAAAATTGGTATCCGAAGATGTACGTGAAAACAAGGGAGATTATCCGAATGATCAGAATTAATATTGTGTCCTGTAGCATGTTTCTTGGGTTTTCTTCTCTATTTCGAAGCGACAGCGCGTGCTGATTACAATTCCAAGCTTTCTTCGAGTATTTACCATATACATTTATTTTTATTCCCTTTTATACTCACGCTAAACAGACAAACATTCAACACTACAAGTATGCCTTGTCAATTCAAAGTTGAAGAATAAAAAATATACCGATGCAATATTCGGGTGTTGGTAAATTGGTTCACTGTACATATCTATACTGGAAACGTCGTAAAAAATCACAGCATATCCACGGACTGAATGATGATGAGTGGGGCGAAGCTTTCGTCACTCCATCACGCTTCCGTTTATCCATCCATCCATTCGTCCATCCGTCCGTCCGTCCGTCCGTCCATCCGTCCGTCTGCTTGTATATCTGTCCACCCGACCATCCATCCATGCAGTGAGCACTCCAAGTACTGCCATCTCGCATCTTCTCTTCATATAGATTCATCATATAGAATTACCGCCATCCAGCGGACACTCCTAGAACCAGACGAGAGGTGGCTACGTACTACTACTACGATATACATCGCGGACGCACGACCCGTGGCATAAGAAGCTTCGCCCCTAAAAAATGACAATGAAATCGAGCAGTTATTCTGCAGTCTTTTCTTGTTCGCACATTTCTCGCGCTGGTGCAATAAAGACTGATTTACCCGAAGTAATGTTATGGAAACACTCAGACATAAGTTTTACTGATCTCACAGCAGCTTCTTTGATCATCCATGCTTTGTGTTGTCCCGTTCCGTCACCAAGTGGTGCAGCCCCTCGTACCTAGTCTCCCCTTCCTTGCTGTTATGAACGCCGAGCCAAGGCACACTGCAACAGGAGAATGCCGGAGAAAACCTCCTTTCTCTTGACCCGCATGAGGAGGGGTGCGGACGAGAGGGGCTAGAACGCTGGGTGCCGGAACCAAGGAGGCCGACATCTGCCGCGGATGGGGCCAAGGCGGAGCCCGGGAAGCTGCCCTTCGACCGAGCCCCGCTTTCGCACTTTCTTCCATCGCCCTTATTCCATTTCCGTTCCCACATTCCCTTTTTTTACTGGGGTTTATCTTTTATTTCTTTCTAGCATGATGTCTTCTTTCGATTCCAGCCTCCTCCTACGCAGCTCATCCCATTCCCATAGACCGAAGGTCAATATATATATATATATATATATATATATATATATATATATATATATATATATATATATATATATATATATATATAAGGGAAAGAAGTGTATACCTAGGGGCTCGTTTTTCCGTGTTTTAACACGATATTAGTGAGATCTAACAGACAGTAATGCCAAGGAATGTACAGGGGAAGTTATTAAAACCAATAGAATGTAAATAAGAAGAAAGAAAAGTGGATGAAAAAATTACCAACTGTGAGCAGGAATCGAACCTACGACCTTCGAATCGAACGCGTAATTCGAAGGTCGTAGGTTCGATTCCTGCTCACAGTTGGTAATTTTTTCATCCACTTTTCTTTCTTCTTATTTACATTCTATTGGTTTTAATAACTCCATATATATATCTGGCATATACTAGTATGTAGATCTATATATATATATATATATATATATATATATATATATATATATATATATATATATATATATATATAGGGACAAAAAAGAACGTTAGTGGCGAAGTCACCTTGACGTTCTTCGACTAATCGTCATGACGCCATAAATTTTAGGGGCGTCTATTGCCCAAGTCACTGCTAAGCGGCAGAAGTTATGCACATTATCCGCTTAGGAGGCCATAGACTCGGCGTACCAAGTTTCTGGAAATTTCGTTGAGTCAGTGCGTTCAAAATATTGTAACATGCTATGAAATTTGTGACGTCATGTGTGGAGACTTTGGCGCGAGATTTAAAACTAAAAATTTTAGCCTTGATTCTTTTGCAATTATAAATCTATGGTGTTTAGGTTACCGACAGTGGAGTTTTCACGCCATAATCTATCCGTCTAACATGCCTTACTGTTCCTCTTTAGTATATTCTGAAAAGAAAACTATTTTTGAAAGTGAATATTTATTTCACGTCCTTGGCCAGTTAAGACTCCTCCCCCATTTTGCGTGAGTTGGCTTTCAATGTTCATTTAGCGTCAAGATCAGAGAATGTCGGCTAAATATGACGGGCGGACAGCAAAGCCGCATGATTGAGCGCCACTGCGAACTATAGAAAAAAAATAAGGTTATAAGAACGGGGGTGCGGCATAATCAATGACACGGGATGTGCTCTAATGAAAACTTGACAAAGATTAAGAGAAAGAAAAGCATGGCAAACGAGGCAGCTCATCCTTCAAGGACGTGAAGGGTGCATCGCCTGACCACAGAAAAAGGGAAGATTAAAAAAATACATGGTTATTTCGCACTCGAAGATGACGGCAGAGCAAGCGAACAAAGAGCCGGGAACAAATTAAAGGAATAAACGTCTACGTTGCGTGACCTGGCCGCCAGACCACCTCAGAAAAAAAAGCCATTATTGTGGAGGAGGAACCTTGGATAGACGCGCTGATCGAGACCGCATAAATCATGCACGGGTCGTGACAGATTCTATAATTTAACATCCACTACCTCCTTTTAGCACGCAAGTCAAAGCACAGTGACACTTTTACGCCACACGATTAAAATAAAATTAAGAAGCATGCTTATGAAGCATGCTTTGTATTAACTCGCACTTAATCTGTGTATCGATAGGGTCGATAGCTTTGGAATTCGTAGAAAGTAATGTTACCGAAAATTTCGCGAAGTTGAATAATCGTAGAACTCAGTTCATGCATCACGCAGAAAATACCGCTCAAGCACTCCGTGCAGGTGGCTATAACCAACGAAGCTGAAACATGCGGCCTCAGGCAGCCACAGTTGATGGAATGCGGGATTCATACTCCAAATATTTTCAATTTTGTTATAGGTTTATAGACACGCACACATACGAACACAAGCATGAACATGCGTAAATTATGGTTGAACCCATCCCCTCCCAAGAAAAAAAATATCTGTCTGCGTTACTGCTAGAGGCCACACTTTTCATTGCTTGTTGATGACATGCATGCGGCTATTTTTGGCTTTAGGCTACGAACCATGTGACATAAACTACCGCTACAACTTCAGGCCCCTCCTTATGGCTTGCTTGCTGCAGTGTTAATCAGCTTTGACATAACCGAACCCGTATAGTCCCGGTACTGGCAACGTCGGCAAGTGATAAGTATGAGGTTCAGACTACGTATTCTTGATCTCAACGTGGTTGAGAGAGTAAAATAATCTGGTTTGTATGCGAGGTGCTTAATCAAGATATTCCCGCCGATTTGAGAGAAAACCGACAAAAATTGTAAAAGCTCGATCTACGCCATTGCGTTATTAACGCGATAAGAAGCGCTCGCGAAGTGTGTTTCAAATACCACCACTTGACTCGAGAATTTCGGATGTCACATTAGGATGACAACCTTTGATTCGACGTTGTATTTTCGCCTTTTTGTTCTAAAAAAAGCAACTTCAATTACATGAAACATGAGGTTGATCTCGTATATGCACTTCGCGCATGCACCGGTACAGCAACACTGCTTCTACATATACCATTGAACGGTGTTGTTTAAGAGCCATCAATTAGAAGGAAAATTCTTCCCGTGCGTGACCTGTACGTCGAGCGATACGAAGTCTCTAAACGCGACCTTGTCCTTGTGCTGTGCTCGGGTGTCAGTATGTCGGATATAACTTCGCTGTCTGTATATACAATCTCGACCTTGAAGCCACCAAGATAAAGAGGCGTATGCGTGGAGCAGGGACACAGGGTGACATTTTGGGGGGTGAACGTAATATAAGGGAAACGTGCAAACTTGCAAAGTGCGAATCTATAGATATTGCTGCACACGCATATATACGTCCTCCAGCAGCTTTGATAAGGAATCAACAGGCGCGTGTCTACAACGCAAGATGGCAAGCGAAACGTCCTGTGAACACAACTTCCGAGCGTATGAGGCAAGTCTTGGCAGTGGTCCCAGCACCGGTGAGAGAAAGTGATGTTTGTGCCAGCATCGATGGGTCTTCCCGTAAGACGACCTCGCATTCCAATTTGACCAAGGCCCTGCCAGCGCCATGCATGCGTACACACGCCTTGATTGATGCATTACCAATAGGTGCGGCCATGAAGTTATCCGGAAAATTTGTATAGGATGAGGCCTTCGAAAATGCAGCGAACGAGAATACCCTCGATGAGGTAACTGTCGATGGCTGTCGAGATGCGTTCCGATGCAAAAACACCGTCTTGGCGGGCAGTTGCCTCCTTCTTTTGATCCCGGTATATAACTACAAAGCGATTAGTCTCGCTTTTAAAAGAAAAAAATGGCATTATGGTAGTTTGTAAATCAATTAGGCTGGCTTAATAGGGACTACGAGAATGTGATTAGAAGACTATTGTTTCATCTCGCTGTAGTGTAAAAGTTCAAGATACACTTGTGCACGGCTTCTAGCCGCCATACAGCAATTATACACTGTAGAACATGCCCCACGATGCTCTTTGTCATAGCGATGGCTTCTTATACGAGATATAATGCTTAAACATGTGAAAAAAAATATGTGGGCTCCTTCTTTATATAGTTATTTGTGGGGTGTATAAGTGATAGAAAAAAGATGTTCTACTGCAGATCATTTGGCAATTTGAGTGATATCTATTCAAATGAATGTAGCCTAAGAAAGGCTGAATGATGACTGAGTAGTTGTATGTAAACGTGTATGAAGAAACAACATCCTGTATGATTCAATATTGAATATATGATGGGGATTCGGAGTGTCGCTCAAACGGTTTCTTTCATGTTCTATGCTGGTTGCCTAAGTACCAAAAGGTTTGAGTATGTGTCTGAGAAGGGCTTGTAAGGGTCGCCGTAATGTCTGTTATACCGGCAAGGTATTCTCAAGAAAACACGCTCGTACATTGAAACGCAAGCCACAGAAACGCTTAATTGTGCAACCCGAAGTGAGAGGCATGTTAGTTGAACCATGTCTGTAGAGTCCTTGACAGGCCGTCGCTTCATTGGCGTAGAAGACAGAATGGTCGTATAGGATTACGCGAAGCTTGCGCATGTCAGCTGAGAACTTGCCCCTTTGGCAACTGGCCACGGTTTCAGATTCGCGAACGCTCAATCAAGCCCACGCTTATATAGACAGCTGGAATGGCCAGAGATTACTCATTTAACGACATCATGCCATATCCACGGAATGAATGATGATAAATGGACGAAGCTCGAGAGGGGGGCTCATCGGTAAACCTCGACTATTCCGTAAAAAGTCAACCCATTACATCATTAAAAAAAAGTAAGATTGTGCGTATATTATACAAATCAACTTTTATTTTGTTGTCGTTCGTTTGCTGTTTTATTTTTTCGTTTGTTCGTTTCATTTCTTCGTTGTCATGGCGGCTAGGTTGCGAGGTCTCTTCATTGTTACGCTTTAGGGTACGTGAAATGAAGCAAGAGAGGTTCTTTTACTGCTTCAGTAAGAAACGCTAAGTCTATGCACGTCCCTCGGATCGGGGTAGGTTGCATATGGATACATCTGTGTGCGTATTTGGAAAGTATGTACTGCACGATGCAGTCATAGGCGATGAAGTCCGTCCGTCCGTCCGTCCATCCGTCCGTCCGTCCATCCATCCGTCCATCCATCCATCCATCCGTCCATCCATCCATCCATCCATCCATCCATCCATCCATCCATCCATCCATCCATCCATCCATCCATCCATCCATCCATCCATCCATCCATCCATCCATCCATCCATCCATCCATCCATCCATCCATCCATCCATCCATCCATCCATCCATCCATCCGTCTGTCCGTCCGTCCGTCCGTCCATCCATCCATCCGTTCGCTCGTTCATACGTCTGTCTGTCTGTCACTCGCAAGCGTCACCTGCTGAGTGTGTCATATGTACAACTATAAGGTGGTTACGAACCGGTCACGAAAGACATGCATGGACAGACCCGCGGCTTGAGGAGCTTCGCCTCTAAAATAGGAAAGTTCTAAAGAGAGTAACGAAGCCTTCTCTTTGGAGATGCCCTCTAGTCGTTCACCCGTTGCTGCTGATTCAAGGGAACCTGTTCGGGTATCGGTGGCGTTCACTGGGGTGCGGCGCTAATCAGAAGCATGGTAATTGTGATTAGAATGAGCTTCCCGAAAATTATATATATCTACTGGAATATAGAGAAAGATTCAAGAGTGGACAGTGAAATACACGGTTATTGCTGCCATACATATATATAGCACGCAGCAATCGGTTACTCTGTTATTTATTTATTCCTGCCGGGATCTTCAGCGAACAGGTAATACTCGTGCTGGTTTTGTTTTGATAGTAAAATTATCACACTCAGGGCCGCCTTCACGCTTGGTACACGGAAGGTTTTCCCATGCGTTTCTCGATGTATATATATTGCCCTCTATGGTTTGTTTCATTACGCCTGCTGCAGTCACGAAATGTGTTGAACAATTTGCTATGTGCGCCACAAGCTGATTGAAGCAAAACAGTATTGGGTTACACAGAGTTTGGAAGAAGAAAAACACATTTATGTGATAGTCATTTCTTAGATTTTGTTACAACTTTCCCCTGACTGATGTGAATTAGGAATTTTGACCAATATGCTTTTTTTTTGGCACCAGACATCAAGCATCTGTTAATACAGAGACTGACTTCTCGCACGTTAACTCCTAAGTATGCATGGTATCGACATTTTTTCTGAAGTCTTCATGCTCTGTCACGTTTACAGATCTCTTCTAGTACCGTGAAAGGCTTTGGTACACCTAAGAGCTTTGGTTACTTTCTCTATAAGTGAGAAAGAATTAGGTCGTGTTTTGAGAGAGAGAGAGAAACGAGAAAAAAGGAAGTCAGGGAGGTTAACCAGATGTTAGTATCCGGTGTGCTACCCTACACTGGGGTTGGGGAATAGGGGGTTGAAAGAGAAAGGGGGAGTTAAAAAATAAATAAGAGAAAAACACCGACACACACGCACACACAAAATCAGTCCACTCAGAGGCGTTCCGACAGGCCAGTAGTTCGCAAGAAGCCCAGTAGCGCTTGCACGGCTTTCTTCTGTTACAATGAGTCATGACGATGGCGCAGTATACTTTCTTCTGACAGCGGCTAGTCATCTAACATGTTTAGTTTATTAGAAAGGTGTTGTCTTTCCAGGTTGTATTTCGGGCAGTCACACAGGATATGTCGAATTGTTTCTTAATCTCCGCAGTGTGCACAGTCGGCGGTGTCGGCCATACCTATGCGGAACGCGTACGCACGGGTAAACGCGACTCCCAACCATAGTCTGCACAGAGCAGTAACATCGCCTCGTCGAATTTTTGTTGGAAGCTGTATGCTTAACGTTGGATCAAGGGATCGTAATCTTGCATGCGTAAGGAGAGGCTCATTCCAAAGAGCCATGGAGCGTTGGCGAGCAAGCATGCGGAGCCTCCTAGCAGCGTCCGTCCTTGAGAGAGGTATTGACTGGTTGTTGTATCTGTATGGCCTGAACGGGCAGCTTGATCAGCTCGTTCGTTACCGATAATTCCACAGTGGCTGGACAACCACTGAAATATAACGTGGTGCCCTTTGTCTGTAATATGGTGTAGCATTTCTGCTGTTTCAAATACCAACTACTCGTGTGGACCACGGCGTAGATTTGACAGAAGTGACTGCAGTGTCGCCTTGCAGTCGCAGAAAATCGTCCACCGTTGCGTGCTTTGGTCGTTAATGAAACGCAGCGCAGTGCGAAGTGCTGCAAGCTCTGCTGCCGTTGATGTGGTTGCATGAGCTGTCCTGAATTTATGGTTGTGGCGTGCGTTGGAATAACGACCGCCGCAGCTGAGCTGTTTGGCAGGACGGAGCCGTCGGTGTAGACGTGGGTGCAGTCGTGTTTTGGGGGCACATTATACTTATAGGGTGACTATAGATTCAGGCATTCTTATCTAGACAATGTCGCCAAACTGCGAAACAAAAATAAACCCCTTCCATACTTCAAAACAGCGCGAAATGAACACAGAAACGTACCAGCTTGCTCGCATTCCCTACTAAACCCTTCGATACTCCTAACGTCACACTGACGTGCCTGTATTGGAGATACGGAGAGAACTAGAACTAGAAGAAATAATGGCAATTGGACTGTCATTTCATTTTATAATAACGCACTTATAATCATCAGATGGAAAATGTAAAATTGTTCATTACACAAAAGTAAGAAGAAGGGTCTAAATCCGGTGGGTTGGGCCCCTAGTACAGCAATCAACTGGCCTCAGTAGCCCGCCGCGCCTCGTCCAAGAGCGCCACTTGGGCCTGCTTTTCCTCGCTGGCGAGCAAGGTCTCCCACTGCTCCGTCCTGAATTTTCGTGCCGGAATCCGAGGCATGTTAATTGTGGGTGGCCTTAACTCACATTGACACATTACCATGTAATTTGAGCAAGTGTTGGCTTTCCTCCACACGACAGGCAAGAACCAGCGCAGCGGTTGAATGAATTGCATGTATTAAGCGCAGGTGTGGATATGTATTTGTCTGCAGGCGGTGCCACCCTTGCTCTTCTTTTACACTTAGCCAAGAGTGGGGCGGGGAGTGTCGCCGCCGTTGTTGACGCTGGTGTTCCAAGATATCTCGAGGAATGTAGGGAGCCTGGAATAGCGGACGAGAATCGTGAGATGAACAGCAACAGTTTTATCAAAGAATTTTTCATTTGCCTGAACTGATTTATTGCTTGCTCTAAGCTATAGTGCGCCCTTCTAAGCTGGCGAGCTGTTCACTCAAGAAGACTCACGGTGAAAATTTTCCACTGATTAGAGTTCCATAGGCGTGCTCCATCACGGCCTTTCGTAAAAGGCGAGAAAATGGACTTGATTGCGCAACCTTATACGTAACTGCGTATACGATGCAGCGGCTGCGCCAAAATAACCGCGAAAGTGCGCGCAACAGTCGTTCGCTGTATGTGAAAGAGCCTGCTGAAGGGCGAACTGGACGCAACAAACTGGAAGCAAGGCTGCGCCTTTGAAACTTAAGCCTGCGGCGAGATTGAGGATCTCTCTCGTGGAGCTCGAATTAAAAACGAAAAAGACACGTCTTTTCTGACGTCTCTAATGACGCCCGAAATCGGCGCTCTTCTCGAAGGCAAGATGTATGAATAAACCTATTCATACCACACATTCGCGAAGAGGGCTTATAGCCGTTCGCTCGGCTTTTTGTGGCACTAATTAGAAATGAACTCTTTCAATAAAGTGTCAATTAAGCTACGCAAAACGATGCTGTTGAGTGACATGGTGCAGACCAGAAACAGCTTCAAATGAAGGCACCTGCTGGTTGCAGGAATACTGCGCACCTAAATTCACTATAGCGTCTATGAAGGATTAGTGCTTGGGTAAGTGGGCTCTCCGTATTCTTGGTGCGGCACCACCGTAATTTTACTACTGGTAAAAGTAATAGAGGGAACAGCACCTATGCAGTATATATGCTATACTGTACCACCGTCATATGGGTAACCCACGTGTTGTTCAAATGGCTAATGGTGTATATTTTCCAATCAGGCGCCCGGTTGTGTACGGGTGTCTTAAAAGGTTGTTGTTGTTGTTGTTGTCTTTATTTCAGACAAATGTATGTCTCGGATACAAGGGCAAAAGTCAGATGTCCTCTGCCTGACGGGACCCAAGTACCCGAAAGCACCACTCAGAGCATACAATATAAAAAGAAATACAATATAACACACTAATAATGCATGCGTAACATTGCTTTTGTACAGAGTAAATGGAGTACATACTTGAACAGTAATAAAAAAATTCATAACATTACAAATAACGAAACCAGGGAAACATATGACTGCTATATACAGAACTTATCAATCTCGGGGACAGGATAGAAGGTAAGCTTTGATATATTTTTTGAAAGATATCAGAGACAAAGATTTCTGCGCAATTTCTATAACCTGAGTATGTTTGTTGGTGGTGGTGCCATAATAACGTGCGAAGGTCTTTGGGTGTGCCTTGCCCGCCACAATCTTAACTGTTAAAATGGTCGGGCATTCGCCGCTGCTGTGGGAGGTGGAAAGTTGCTGCCGTCGGGTATATTTATGTAAAATGGTTACATGCGCGCTTCTGGTCTATAGTGCTTGGCAGAATGAAGTTTCCAGCCCCTTGCGAGCAAGCACGCTCCGGCGAATTGGAGGCTTGGGAATGTCAAACCTAGAAGTCCAAGATCTAGTGTTTCTCCCTTAAAAGACGTACAAATTCATAACAGCGTCTGCACCTGAAAAGTTCGTACAATAGTGGAAGTAAGAACTTGGACATTTCATCTTTGGTCACGGCTCTGCTGTGTTCCTCTCATCTGCAGGACATTCAAGTTCGCGCAAGCTCTCAGTTAGATGCAAATTATTGATGTCATATAGCATTTGGAAAATTTAGCTTATTATTTTCATTACGGAAACGCGCTGTGCGGCTCATCTTGGGCTTTTGTTTCTCTAGGTTCAGTGGTTGGAAAGGGTGTCCTGTTTGCGAGCAATATGATGTATACGCATTTTCTAATTGATGCTTCAAGGACGTATGTTTGGTCGTCGATAGCTAGATGTGGTTGCTTTGCTAGTTTTTAGGTCACAAGACTGTTCATTGGCCATTTTGCCCGATTCCGCTAAGTACAAACGCCTTTTATGGATGCTTGTTTCATTAACGTAAGCAGAAGAGTATACGCACGCACGCACGCGCACGTGCTACACGGCAGGCTTAGATACCTTGGTACATACAAGGGCGCACATTCTGGCATGGCTCTCTGCGGGCTAAGCGGTAGTCATTTTCACGCACATGATCAACTCAATTGCAGCCATTATTGAGAGACTTTAGCGGCACCGCTCGTTCACAGGGAGCCTGAGGTGGCCAAGCAGCGCGAAAGAAAGTTCAGAGATTGTTTCAAGGGTGTGTTCTATTCACGTTCCCTGTAACTGCATATATAGGCAGTTACTTTGCCCGTTGCGAGATTATAGCCGCTAGACATAATATCTGCTGTATAAGCGGGGGATTATTTTCTTCAGCAAATGTCGTGTATTAAGACAATACAGCGTAGTTCATGCTACACGTAGTTGCAGCGGTACCATTTCAACGCAAGCACACCTTTCTGATGCGGGAAGGAAAGAAGGAACAGGATAGAGGGGCAGGGATGTTAATCAATCTATAGAACGACCGGTATGCTACCCATTTACGGAGGGAAGATGAGGGGGTAATAAGTATAGAAATATGGAGAGTGGGGAGAACATTCATACACAGCATTAAACTCCTAACCTTCACAATAACCCCAGTCTATGGCCACCGGTGCAAAAAGTTGAGCACCACCTTCGTCATTTTCACCCGCAATGAACTCTCAGAACGACATTCCAGAATGGTTTCCGTCGTCACCGGTATGTAATATATGCGAACTATAGCGACCACCAGTGGTTTTCTCTGAGCATCCCAGCCATGCATAACAGTCGCAGAAGACGTTGTGTAACGTCTCCTCGCTACCACATTTCTCACAAAGAAAGGTTGTCAGCCATTTGTAAACGAAAGGAGGACGACTTCGTGAATGCCACTTCTAGCCATAAACGGCAGAGTGGAATCGTTTCGGTTCAGTTCAGTATATAGGTGACCGAAGGCGTGAAGTGTTCAGACTGCGGTTGTGTTGAATGCGCAGTCTGCTTGTTGTGTGGAGAAAGAGATTTCTAGTGCGACCACTCAAAGTGGATTGATTGATATGTGGGGTTTAACGTACCACTCGAAGTTGGCTGGCAGCGTCTTGATAGCGCTATTGTTTCGAGCCTGTCGCTTTGAAGAGCCGCTCGAGCAGCATTGTTGGTGTGTTGATCGCCTATCACGCGGAAGTGCCACGGAAGCCACTGAAACGTGACATGGTGTCCTTTCTCAAACGCAGCGTGGAGGAGATACCCAACATCGAAGAACGACTGCTCGTGTGGTCCGTGCCGCAATTTTAAGACAGGCGCACCCAACGTCATCGACGGCTGCAGCGCGACTTGCCGCGGTCTTCGCACTGCACTTCTGGTCAACCGCGAACAGCCTCAACAATGGTTAGTCTTCAGTAATTCAAAGGCTTTCATAGTTGAAATCAAGAAGAGGAAATAGACATGGGCCGGGAATGTAGCGCGTAGACAGGATAACCGCTGGTCATTATGGGTAACTGACTGGATTCCCAGAGAAGGCAAGCGGGTGAGGGGGAGACAGAAGGTTAGGTGGGCAGATGAGATTAAGAAGTTTGCGGGTATAAATTGGCAGCAGCGAGCACAGGACCGGGTTAACTGGCGGAAAATGGGAGAGGCCTTTGTCCTGCAGTGGACGTAGTCAGGCTGATGATGACGATGATGATGATGATGATGATGATGATGATGATGATGATGATGATCAATTCAAAGGCAGCTCTGCAATGTTTGCAATCAGCTGTTACGGGGAAAATGCAATGACTGCCTCTTGGGTGCAGGTCATGATAATTGTTGAGTGCCATGCCTCGTCTCTTTTGTTGAATTGTCGTTCAGCGTCGAAAGGTTACCACATTCTATTACCGTGGATCAAGTAAGCAGGACCTTCACTCAGGAAACGCTTATGGTGAAATCTACGCGCCAAACTAACTTTTCTTGAAACTTGATATGAAGTGACCCCCCTCCCGCCGTACCCACACACAGTGCTGTGCGCGTGTTTATGCGGTGCTCTTCGTCCCGAATTAGGTGCTCACGGCGACTGCAATATATATGACACACCAACGAGCCCAACGTCATGACGAAAGACGTTCCTCTATAAACTCATGAGCCATTCCCCTCTTTAAATGTGGATCACCAGTGAAGCTGCGTAACGCACGGCACAAGGGTGACATGCAATTTTGATCAAAGGTATATAGAGGCACTGAATTTTCTTATTTACCGCATGCTCATAAAACACTTCCACCTCGATTTGCGTGAATCAGGAGGGCAGTGCGCAGGTTATTGTTGTAGCGCGTATGCTGAAGCTAAATGGATGTCCGTAGACAGGCTGTGCAATGCTGACATGCGACCCGTAATTTGTACTATACCATCCACCTCTGCTCCACGTGTTCCTTGGACGGTCACGCATTATAGCAGCCTTGTCCAAGTAAGTATCGCTCCGCTTAATGGACTTATCGCCATCGCCCTGTGGCATCACAGCACCGCGAGATGGAGCCGTCGGGCCGCATCCATTGCGTTTAGCCTTCGTCACACTTTTGGCCACTCCTGGTATGTAGGTCAGCAGCAAACGGGACGCACGGTCGGCAGGAGCCTCCTCGCTGCTCGATCACTGGCGTTCGCCGACTCCTCTGAGTGTGGTTATTACTGCTTTCTGGGCGTAGAAAGGGGCGGAATGTCATTTATGCGCTTCGGATGTGTTTACACCTATGGGTAGAATAAAGAGATCACCGATTTAGGAGCAAAAGAAAAAGGAAGATAGAACAACAGTATGGATGTCACGATGCATCTTCCTCTCCACGTTGCCAACGAATACTCAGTGGCGTGAAAACACGGGGACGTATACTTCAGACAAGAGTAAACACGATTGCGCCAACTGCATAAACGTTCCGCTCGCGTCTTGACGCTCTTAAGCAACCGTCACAGCTTGTGAACATGTTGTATCCATATTAACATTTATTCGTACTGTTCTCAGCCACAACGGCGTTTACAATCATCTATTTTTTTAGTACACGCAGGCGATACGCATGCGTGTGCGTAAGCGTGAGTTCAGTGTGATTTACGTCAACGTGCTGACTGTTTGGACACTCCAATAATCGAGGTGGATGTGGCATAGTTTTGCGCATAATTTTTCGTACTGTGCATCCCCACAAGTTCATCTCTTTGTAATGCATCACTTTGCGTGTATATATGTCGTAGTTCCACTGATTTTGAGGTGTTCGTCACCTCAAACAGGAATGTTCGTCACCTGCTGTGCATGTTTAGATTATTCTGTTTGAGTTATCTGCGTTCTCTGATATAATTGTCTATACTGCCCGAAAAGAAAAAAATTTACCCCTACGCTGCTCTGTTTTGTGTACGGGCGCGCTCCTGCTCTAACCCTTGAACCTCCTGTTCAAGAAATGGGGAGTAAACTTTCAAACTTGTAGGCCCGAATTATCTATGCCTATAACGATCAGGACGCCGACTGGCCCACGGCAGAGGTGGCGCTGACTTGCTTCACTGCACTCGGTCGACATTCACTACCGACGAGTGGTCACGAGGCCCGTGCAGGCAGAAAATGAGGGTTGACCGAACGGTGTCCCACTGAATACCTTCCGTGAAAACGAGGTTCTTTTGCGAGTAGCTATTGTTTAGCCTTATTATTTCCAGCCTCCACCTCGACAGCTCGACGCGTCTCTATTGTCTTAAGTTCTCGTTCCGTTTACTGAGCAACAACCGTCTTCACGCATACATATGAGGTCTGTCGGTTCTCGGCTCAGAACTGCACACATCTTTTGCTATGTGTCTCTTTTTAAGCGGTAGTGAGTAATTGCTCCCTGCCATCCGCACAGCCGAGGGCGCATGTCATAGCATTCCAAGGTTCTCACGATGTGACATGTCCAGACATTTGGTTTCATTTGGCCGGTCGTATTGCATCCTTTTAAGACAGGCGAGGTTAACTGAAAGGTCACTCGGACCTTTCAAGTCAAGTTCGTGGCACCTTGCCTCCTGATTATTTACTGTCTTTCAATCAATGAGTATCAATAATTCTCATCAATACTGTTCAATTCACAGATACTAAAGTACACATGAATATGAAAATGCTGTATATGAAGTACATATACTGGCGATAAAGCGAGTGAGTTCAAGGCCATGTCCTCTTGTTAGGCAAGTATATAGCTAGCTGTCTTCTAAGACAATTTATATTGTTTTGTTTATTTGTTCCTTCATGGTGGTACCCGACACATTGGTCTGGTGGGTAAAGCACTCAGCTAATGACCTGCAGGTCCCGGCATTGAGTGCCGGCCACGGCGCCCACATTTTTGATGGGGGCGAAAGTGGTTGAGGCCTGTGTGCCTAGATTTAGGTGCACACTAAAGAATTTCAGGTGGTGGAAATTTTCATAGCGCTTGACTACGGCGTCTCTCATAATCATATTGGGGTTTTGGGACGTTGAACCCTAACATTTATTCTCCTTTATGGTGGTGATCGCATTACGCATGCTACGCATGCATACGCACCACGGGCGGGAAGCTCTCCGAGTATATATATATATATATATATATATATATATATATATATATATATATATATATATATATATATATTGAGGACAGGCGTCGGCAAAAGGTGGGAAAATGAATAAGGAAAGAATGCCAATGTATAAATTTACCATCTCACTGTCATAAATATTAGCTCAGACTTACTCAAATATGAACTATATCTGCTGGAATTATGCACATAACAAGCGTGTATTATTCGGCATGGGGAGCTTTTCGCGTGCGCATTGTTTAAATTACCGATGCATGGACGGTGAAACTCCGCGAGCAGCAGTATAGCCCTTGTGCCGACGAGCATGCGGGCCTGAGAATGCGAATAAATTGGTTTGGGTGGCTGCACTGAGTGAAGGCAAATAACACTCGCGTGCGCCGCTTGACGAACCACAAGTTGCCGAAATTAAAGAGGAGCTTCGCACTGCGGCGTCTCTCGGAAACCAGTGCGTTGCTGCGAAAATTGGAATCCGCTAGTCGGTAAATCACAGTCGACTCCTTTGCCCTGCATGTACAAGCGTATATGCATGTTGCGAAATGACTGAAAACTGCCAGAATTAGTGGTACCCGCCGAATGCCGATAACTCTCGCGCTTCATACAGTCTCTCAAAGCTTTTATGAGAAGTGCAGCAAACACCTACCTGAATGCTGTGCCTCGTCACATTTCTTTCTTACGGGACGCCTGCCACCCATTTTTTTCTGAGCGGCTCCTTTTGCATCTCGGGAGTTTGTAAAGCAGCGAGTTTCATTACGGTAGGTTTTCTAGCCGACGCGGTGCCGCTGAAAAATGACCACAGACTGAATGAATTTGCCGCATGTAAATTAATGAATTAATGCTGCAGGTTCAGCACAAATAGCACTAATGCGACCACTTCTTCTCGTATACATTTTTCTTCTGTTTTTTTCTTTCACGAATGCGTATTTTCTATAGCCGTTCCTTAAGCCTGCCCGTTCTTTGTTTCCCCGCTTAGCCCACTCACCGACAGCTTGCTCCACTCAGAGTCCCGTAGAGCTGCGAGCTCCAGAGGCGATAACGACCTAGCTCGTTATCGCGCATGCGGCGTCTCAAACAGCGGTGAGCAGAATCGTGGAAGCAATAGCTCAAGGCGTTTAGAGAATCCGCGACTGAAATCGTCGACGATGTTTTCGCAGTGCCGCATTCGCAACTCTGAACGCACTCACGTTGGTCAAGGGTTTACGACTGCCATGGCGGGGCCGTGACAAGTCGTTCAGATTCGTACACTCGTCTTTTGGAGCGAAGCTCCTTAAGGCCTGGGCTGAGCGTCTCGTCGTAATCGTATGTAGTCACCTCTCGCTAGTTCTTGAACCGACCGTAGAGGACGGTACTTGTACATGTTACGAAACGCATACACCCTGAAAATGTCAATGGTACTATACTAGGGGACGTTACTTGCAGCATGATAAATAATAAAAATCACAGCATATCCATGGAGTGAATGATGATAAGTGGGGCGAAGCATTCATT
The DNA here is from genome assembly GCA_013436015.1 of Rhipicephalus annulatus. Classification (NCBI taxonomy): domain Eukaryota; kingdom Metazoa; phylum Arthropoda; class Arachnida; order Ixodida; family Ixodidae; genus Rhipicephalus; species Rhipicephalus annulatus. The sequence goes on along the minus strand of WOVY01001012.1, from coordinate 57,775 downwards.
AGTCCATCCGTGCTTCCGGCCATCCGTTCGTTCTTGCTTCCATCCATCCGCGCGTCCGTCCATCCATCTGTGCGTCCATCCGTCCATTCGTGCATTCGTCCATGCATCCTTCTGTCCATCTGTGCATCCGTCCGTCCATTCGTGCATCCGTCCATGCATCCATCCGTCCATTCGTCCACCGTCCATCCATCCGTTCGTCCTCTCATGCGTTCATCCGTGCTTCCATCCGTCCATTCATGCGTCCATTCGTCCATAAAAAAAACATTGAGCATCAATCAGGGCTCGTTAAATTCGATGCAGTTATCGTCTGAAAGCAACGATTGCAAGACTGTGCACTTATTGAATAAGTCAGTTGCAGTACCAATAAAGCGGGCAGGTAAAAGCAGCCGTAAAACGTGGTGCTTTCTTAGTGTGTCTTGTTTTGTTCGATTGTCGACGAACTGGCACTTTGAAAGTAAATTTTTGGATATGCAATATTTTTATTTCATATCACCTATATCACTGCTTGCCCACGTGAAGAAGTATATCAAATGCATAGTATTTGTTCAATCAACTTAACAGGACTAAAACACGGCCATTTTTTTTCTTTTTCTTGCTGAATATACACCATGGATTCATGCTAACCAGCAATTTTCCTAATAGTTTTTGAAGCTCACCACAAAAAAAAAATACAGTTTCAATGACAAGGAATAAAAATTGAAGCTTTTAAGGTCCCACGACTGCAAAGTGACCTTCGTGAAAGATGCGGATACTGGAATGCCCCTGGTTGTTTTTGACCACGCGGGAATATACAAAAGTAAGCTACATTTCAACACATGAGATGTGGCCGCCACGACTAGCCGTGGAACAAGTGACCACGTGTAGCTGCATCAGAATTCAGTCTATACACAGTCTATACGTACGCTCAAACGTATACTGTGCGCGTAATTGAAGCGTATGTGTACTTTTTTTTTACAAGTACTCTCTGTGGCAGTCTCTGGAAGTGTCACTGTTTTTATTTAGAATTATTTCGAAGAATCTGTATAGATCACGTAAAGGTTGTCTATAAACCATTGCGTTCTATTTTCTCTCTACACAAAACTACAAAAGGACTGCACGATTCCAGAGTGTGCACTCATTATAAAGTCTATTTCGTTCTTATTTTCGCCATTAGGGCTCCTCCATGTCCACTTGCGGTTTTCTCGTTTTCGGTAGAAGGTATTCAAAATCCGTAAGTTATTGCGTTCTGCGAATTCTACTAGTAGCTCTCCTCTGGCGTTTCTAGTACCGATGCCATAATCTCCTACTGCCTGGTCTCCAGCCTGCTTCTTCCCTACCTTTGCATTAAAGTCGCCCATCACTATAGTGATTGTCGATTCAACGTCTTCATAGAAGCTTTCAACTGAAGCGTCATCATGGCTGGATGTAGGCGCGTAAGCCTGTACTACCTTCATCTTGTATCTTTTATTCAGTTTAATTACAATACCTATCACCCTTTCATTAATGCTATAGTATTCCTCTATGTTGCCAGCTATGTTTCTGTGAATTAGGAACCCCACTCCCAATTCTCTTCTGTCTGCCAAGCCCCTGTAGCAAAGGACGTGCCCATTTTGTAGCATGGTATAGGCCTCATCTGTCCTCCTAACCTCACTGAGCCCTATTATATCCCATTTAACACCCTCTAGCTCCTCGAATAGTACAGCTAGACTTCCCTCACTAGATAAGGTTCTAACGTTAAACGTTGCCAAGTTCAGGTTCCAATGGCGGCCTGTCCGGATCCAGAGATTCTTAGCACCCTCTGCTGCGTTGCAGATCTGACCGCCGCCGTGGTCAGTTGCTTCGCAGCTGCTGGGGACTGAGGGCCGTGAGTTATTTGACGTAAGCATGTGGGAGGTAGTGGCCAGATACTGCACCAGGGTGGCCAATCCTTCTCTGGTGAGGGAGTGCGTTCTCGGCGGTGTTTGCCGGTGAGGCCGCACACCAGGCCTCTTAATGCAGTTCCATCAACACGCGGATTTTTTTTAATCCGGTTGGGAACTGCGCGGTACCGGGATTTGAACCACGGACCTCTTGCATGCGAGGCGGATGCTCTAACCACTACGCCATCGCCGCTGGGAGACAATATGCTATTTTACTGGCAGATGAAAAGAAAATCTGTATTTCGGTATAGCCACACCTGTAAACGACGCTTATCTTCCGCTGTATTACGTCCTGCTCTCGTTCCTTATATACCCGTTATATCAGTGCTTTTTAGAAATATATGGCCAATCGACTCCTGCAGCCTAAGTGGAGTGTGTAAATTTGCCTAATATCTTTCGCGCACTTCATCTGTTAAGCGGTTCCGTTCATAGCTAGTCCAACGTAAGAACTCGGAGCACGCGTCCAATATACACAAGCGACTACTGGTGCTCCTATAGTCCACCAGTCTGTCTTCGAAGGAAAACAGAGGATATGCGGACACAATTGACGCAGGAGCCGAAAGCGATCCCGTTCCAGAAACAATGGCCTCCCGCAATTCAGGTCTGCATAACGGCCAGGCGGCATCCGCAGTCACGCGGGGCACGACCCTTCACTCGGAGAGAGGGCAGGAGAGCTCGACACGAGTTTCCTCCCACGCTGTCAACACGGTACGCGCGAGTTGTGCATGTCGGACAAGACTTTATTGGCGACTGTCGGTGGTGGTGTTCTTGTTGTTGTAGTTTTTTTTTTGCTGTTACTCTTATACGCCCGCACGGAACCATGATCGTCTGGTCGAGGAAGTGGAGCCTATCGGTGTGCCGCTAACCGGAAACGCGCTTCGTGTGGTGCGCTCGGAAGCGTCGATTACGCAGGGTCCCGGAAGTCGTTGGTGCCCTTACTTCGCTCGCGTATAGCCGACCGATGTTATGATGGCCAGCGACAGGACTGCCGTAGTCGTTTCCTAAACGAGAAGCAAGAAAAATGAAGCACCGCGGACTCAGACCTCTATTAACCATCGGTTCTGCAGGCATGTAGGGAGCAGTGGGCGAATCGCAGTGTGTATAGCACGGTTTATACATCGCCAATATGACTTGCGGCTTGTACCTCGTAGAATAACGCAAGGTAAATTGTCACTAAAGGGCTTAGAGTTGTACTAGCAGCCAGTAAAAAAATTATTCCAAAGAACGGTGGTCACTCAATAGTCGTGGTAATGATTCGCTCGTTTTGTTCTAAGCCAAAGTATGCAAGACGCGTAAGCTGAAACCTAGGCGATTGTCATACTGTTATCAATTACCGTAGTTCGAGCTTTCGCCTATGCTCTCGTTTCCGCATCCACGTTTTGTTTCTGTTTTTTCTCAGACCATAATGTTGTCAGCTTTCGTTATGAATCTTGTCAGGTCTCGTTATAGTGTCGCGTAAAATGATTGTTAAGAAGTCTTTTAGAGCATATCAGCGCAAGTGGACACCGTGAAGGGAAAACCAATATCGCAAAACATGGCTTTTATACAATAAAATGCAAAAAAATGTTGATAATACCTTTCGCACATTCATGTCGGTGGATGCGAGAGAGAACGGCTTAGTATCTGATAGTGCAAGTTCGCGGTCCCTTTGACGAATGTTTACGCATATTTTGCTGTGGCGTATACGTAAGCTTTGCTGCATCATAATGGTACCGGATACACAGGGACCTATTTTAAATCTAGATATTGTAAAGTGGGGTTTAATCCGCAGCTAACACGAACACCTTTAATGCATTTGGTTCGCTTGGGAAAACTTTTCTGAGCTTTTGTGCATATGTACGCAAGCTTATGTTCAGACAGAGTAGCTACTAACAGCGTGTCGTTTCGAACGTTTTTCAAACCGTGTACAACTCGGTAAGTGTACGGCATGACCATGTACTTGTTTATTCTGGTGTTCTGTTCACCAGCTCAGCCTGCATTACATTCGTCTTCAAAAATTAGCTGATTAGGGGTGAAGCTTTTTATAGCGGCACCTGTTCGTCCCTCATAGTGTTGCAGTGTGTAACAAGTATAACATTTTTACCTCCAAGGTGGGGCCGGTGAGAGATTTCTTCTGTGCGTTGTTGAACAATAAAAGATAGTGCTCAATGTACATGCCAATGCCTGCTAATGGGGAATGAGAGGCAGGAGCATTCGGCTTTTAGTCAACGGGCACGCTGCGATCCCCATTAGCAGCCATTGGCATGTACATTGAGTACTATCCGACAGGAAAAGGTTGCTACGTTATACTTGCTGGGCGTAACCTTCTTGCTTTTAGAAAGGTTTAGCGAGCGTTGGGCCGCAGTGTCATGAATACAATGAACTAGTATATAGGATGAAGTCAAAGTGGTTAAAGGTGGGAAGTAGACCCGAAGCGCAAGCCGTAAGAAAGTAAAAGCCGAATTCTCCTGTCTCTCATCTCCCATTAGCAGCCATTGGCATGTACATTGAGCACTATCTAACAGGAAAAGGTTGCTACGTTATACTCGCTGGGTGTAACCTCCTTGGTTTTAGAAAGGTTTAGCGAGCGTTGAGCCGCAGTGCCATGAATACAGTGAACTAGTATATACCATGAACTCGACGTGGTTAAAGGTGGGAAGTAGATCTGAAGCGCGAGCCGTAAGAAAGTGTGCGTGTGCCACCTCTCGTTTAGTCCTTGGAATGTCCGCTGGATGGCGGTGCTTCTATATGGGAAATATATGATGAAAAGATGCGAGATTGTGGTACTTGGTGTGTTGAATAGATGGACGAACGGACACACAGACAGATGCATGGATGGACGCATGCACGGATGCAGTGGCATGGACGAACGCAGGGATGGACACACGAACAGGCGCACGCACGTACGGGCGGATGGACGCGTGGATGGTCACACAGACGGACGCATGGACGGACGGTAGAAAAAACGAATGGACGGAAGAATGCTTCGCCCCACTCTCCATCATTCACTCCGTGGATATATATGCTGCCATTTTCGTTTCACCCGCCGCTTGGGTAATGACGTGTTTTGTTAAGCGTATACGATGCGATGCCCTTCGCGTTCGATCGGCATGTACCACATTAAAAGGAAAGGTGATGACTGCGTCAGCCTGTCGCCAGTTCCGGTCAGTGACACAGAATTTACACACCTAAGCATCACTTGTGATTATGAGATAAGTATTTATCTGGATTTCCAAGCTCGGGGATTTTCAGTGATGATGTACGTACATATACGCACGGTATATGTATTTGTATTTCTAAATAAGCTTGTTTCGTGTCAGCGCTTGTCCTGCGCTTTTTTAATCATTCGCCGTCGTCTTGTGTGACCTGCATCAACCATACATTATCGAACTCTGAAGTATCATCACCTAGCGTGTCCAACTGTCAGGCTATGGAGGCCTCGTCCCAGATCGTAATGGCACATGGTGAAATCTACCAATCTACCGTTGATATCTGTCTTCCCTTCGATTCGCATAATCTCGGTGTCAATCAATATATCGATAGTGCACGCGCGCTCTGCACACCCCAGCTGACAAGCATTGTGTAAGAGTTTACGTCTCCAAACCGTGATATGATTATGACAGACGTCGTAGTGAAGGGCTCGGGAAATTTCGACCACCTGTAGTTGTTTAGCGTGCGTCTAACTTTAAGCACACGGGCTCTTAGCATTTTTCCCTTGTATAAATGTGGCGGTTGCGGCCGGGATTCGATCCCGCAACCTTCAGGTCAGCAGTCGAGCACCGTGACCACTAGACCTTCGCGGCGGCTTTGGCAGCACTGTTGGTGAACGGTAGCGTAAACGGTCCTCAGTCGCTTTCTCCGCACAGGCGCACCATCGTGAACTACCTGGGCCTGAAGGTGCTGCTGGTGTTCTCGCCGCTGCTGCCCCGGAACAGTGAGGGCGCGGTGGCCACTCTCCTGGGCCGACTGCTGGACCCGCTTCCGTGGTGGCGCCTCTGCCTTCGGGTCACCGAGAATGCGAAGCTGTTCGCTTTCCTCGGTATGTACCACTATACATGTTCGTCAAGGAACACAACGTTTTGCAGCTGCATGCCTCGCTCAGCAAGATGAAGGACCTGCTGGCTGTCTCCCTGGAAGACGTCGGCAGGCTCATCTCCAAGGACGCGCCCACGGCGCAGGACAAGGTGAGGGGGAGCAGAACGGCATTCTTTTAAATCGAAAGGCTTAGGTACATAATTGACTGCGAAAGCCTGACCGTTGGCGGCGTCAACACGAGTGATCAAAAATAACACGTGACGACGTCACAATGTAACTTTACTTGGTGACGTCTTCATAACATCGTCGCTTGGTGAAAGGTGAACCGATACCTGAGGCCTTACAAAACCACAAAAAGTGCGAAAAACTTTCAGTGACTCCGATTCCTGAGACAATGAAAAACCAGGTTGGGTGCAGAAAGCTCTTGTATGTGAGGAGGGGTATCGAAGGCCAGCTCCGGCGATTTTTCGAGGTCAATGAATCTCAATGAAATTCGCTAGGTATGTTCCTTTACACAGTTTCGGCCTTTATGCCAAATCACAGGTTTAAGTGATGCACTGCTCGCTTCCAAATGAGTTTTAAAGATGGCCTCGAAAAGCTCACCTCACTTGCCAGAATTATTGGCAACGCTGTCTGTGTGACGTCATGTTTGGCATGTCAATGGAAGTGACACAGCCGATGGCATCGCTACTTTGGCCGCTACAGCGTTTATTGTGCCTTTCACAAGGCGATGGCGGTGGTGTTTGGCAAGGGTATAGCACGGGAATGCTTTTTTCTTCCTCTGTGGTGTTTCACCGGGGGTTCGCTGGACTGGCTTTCACAGTTTTCATACTCCGCGCCGGTCGAACTAGTATACGGCCTCCGGCTCTACCAAATAGTACGTCGTACGCAGACAGGGCGCTTAGTTGGGTTTCCGCTTCAGTATTAAACATTTAGGCCTATTAGAAATTATTTTCAATTTTCCTAAGCATTTCAGCTACTAAGCTCGTGACAAGAGTGTCCCAGGAACATAAAAACACCATAACCTTGACATGGTCAAAAGATCACCGGAGTTGGCCTATGAGTAGAATTAGATGTTTCTTGTCTTTGAGTCGCCTTTTAAAATGCACCAGAGATGAGGCGCTTTGTCTTCTTTTGTTGTTTTTATCACAGAAACGGAGACCTAGCATCGAACTCGCAACGCTTTCCGTTCGTTAGACATTGTATCGTACTCGCAAATAAGCACTTACGATAGAACGGTCAAGCATAAAAGCCAGTCAACCATGTGTGGTATTCGGCATATGTGCGAAATGGCCAATAAGTGCCACCCATCTAACGAAAAGCTTGGACGATTCTTCTCAAGCATAGTAATTACCGTCTACTTGTCTGTATATAATTGTGAATATAGCAGGACCTGTTGTACTTTTGCCCTGGCCAGATGTCCCCTCTCGTGCACACTCTTTAGTTTATACCTCCTGCCCAAGGGATGTAACCTACTGTAGCGTTGTGGTGCTCTTACCAACAGCAAGGGGTTGAACGACAATGAGGACACACGTTCCATGGAGCCAGGATTATAGATGGCTTCAATATTGCAAGCGTTGTGCCCAAAAAACTTCCAGTCACCTCATTTACCAGCTCGTAACGTCGATACTGTAAAGATGTTTTCATATTTTTTAAGAGTAAGAAAAGCCTCTTATTAGTTGTTCACATAAAAAGAATGTGTGTGTAATGTTCAAGGCAATCTCTTGTAGTTTTTATGTCGCTCAAAACAATGTTTATTTGAATATATTTTGCGAAATAAGGGAAGGGGAGTGAAGAAAATCCGTGGGCTCTTTTTTAACGCTCGTCTGGCCTATCGATCCTATTTAGGCACAGAGGTGAACAAAACCGTATGTCGTTAGGGGCCTGCGTTTGTAAACAGTGAAAGGGTGTATAGAAGGTAGCTAGTGCACATGCGTGTGAATGCCAAGGAACAACAAAAAAAAAAACGCCCCCACCTCCCCGAAGGGAATCGTGAGGAAATGCGAATGCATCGCGAAGCGTCCATAACGGCATTTTGCATGTGAGAACCCAGCGTTTGAAGAATGTTTCTTTTTTTTTTTCTCACACCTTGCAGCCAATAGCGCCGTTCGCCGCACATGGCGTTTTTCTGTCGCGAAAAACGTGGTGTGCATTTCCAGCTTTAGCTAAGGTGCACGGTTAAAAAAAAGCGCTACACAAACGCTGGCAGCACAAACGCTACAAACTCGTTCTAAACGTCGAGGCGGTGTCAAGCCAGGTTTAAGTCAAGGAGATGAGGGCTCCGGTTGCTAGGGGCGACGAGGATAAGCGCGCGCGCCCACAGCTGTTGCTATGGGAGAGGGCGGTGAACGGATCCCGACGGACGCCTGACATAGCCCGGCCAAGAAATTCATTCGCATTTAATAGGCCAAAAGTACAAGGCCTTCAACGCAACATACTGTGAATGTTTAGCGTATGCGACGATTACGACTTGTTTTTATGGAGTTGTGCGGCCCTCTGGTTTTCATTCGAACAAATGTTGTCTTTCAGTTGAAGCACGTCGATTTCATCGAATTCTTCCCCGCCTGGGTGATGAGTGAAAAGGAACGAAGTGTGTTTTAGGAAGCGGCAAGTATATTTACTTTCATTCGATACTTCGTAACGTGGCTAAATCGGTCTCTACAGCGTACACATATCCACGCATAAGTACAGCTGAGCTTGAATGAACGTTAACTTGGTTTTGGTCGTTTGCTTTGACAGGTCCGCGACTTGCCTCTGGGAAACTCGCAGCGCAGCCTGGTGAGCGCCAAGTCCGCACACGTCAACCAGCGCTTCAGGCGCCTGCTGTTCGATCCTAAGCAAGTCGCGTGAGTTCTTGGCACAACGTGCCAACCAAAACCATTAGAAGACCCATATCCCACTAGTATTTTTATATGACCACACTGCATTACCAGAGGCTGCTAATAGCTGGCAGTGATCAGAAAATCCAGTGACAATCATGCATTACCGAATGAGCAATGTAGCGTATGTGGCCCGATATTGTTAGTCTTTACCATACATAATGCCAACTGTTGATGAAGCCAAGAAATGTTTTACCTGAATAGCTTTTTAGTACCCGGCTGATAGTCCCTCCAGATATATAGCTCATGCGTCGTGATCTCGCTCAAAATTATGTGGTTAATACTGGCCTAACGCATTGCTAGCAATTTTAAAAACCATATTAAGATAAAGAGCAAGGTCAATAATAATATTCTTAAGTTTTAAGCAGGCACATGCACGCCGTAGTAATGTAACTAACATACACAAAGAGTAATCATAAAAATTGACTTAAAATAGGGGGATCCTTGGGATTAGCAAGAAAATAAGACGATGAAAACGACCGGTCAAGAATGAGCGAAAGAAAAGGGTGTCAACTGGCAACTGACGTGCAGTGATGCCAACTCTAAGGGTTTATCCCTATAGATCTAGGAAATTTTAACCTCCTTAAGGAATCTGGCGTCTTCTTTGTTGAATCTAGGGATTTTTGTAGGGCTGTGGAAACGTGACAATGCGCGGTTAAATTAGAAGCACTACTATGTGCTTACGCTCTTTCAACTAAAAAGGACTAAAAAAAATGATAATTTAGGCTATTTCATTTTTTACCGATTCAAGACAGCATCGAACCGTGTGAAGTGAATAGCAGTTTTGTAATGTGAGGTAATTATAGTGGGAATAATGGGGAAATTAAACTTTGTAGTCGTATACGTCAAGCACATGCATATCATGAACTCCCTGAATGACTTCTGCGCTGTGAAACAATGATCAATTTTGTCTTGTAGTGCACATGATCACGTGTCAAAATTTCGCTCAATGCGTGCTTTCACCTAGCAATGTCTTCATGTGAAATAACCACGAATGTTATAGAACAGACCGAAACTAGGACTGAAGATTTAGTAAGGTGGTGCGGGCTCGATATTGCGGAAATTGTGCATGCGATGAAGAGAGACAAGAGGACTGTTCCAGTGTTTCAATACTTCCGGCAAGCCCTTCACATGAGAGTAAAAATGGAACAAAAAGATTTAGCCAGGCTAAATCTGAGAGCTGATTGAAAGTAGAAGGCTTAGCTGTCGGCCAGCAGTAGAGCGCCCACTTAGATCGACTGAATATATTGCAACAGTGATTGCGAGTGTGGAAAATACACCACCCGCTGTCAACCTGCAAGTACAAGCCGCTACAGACTTGCAGTTTGCCGAAGTGATCTCTTCCGAAGTGATCTCTTCCGAAGTGATCTCTGTCTTTAATGCGTGCATGGGCAAAGCGAAATTGGCGTACAAATGTGCCTCGGTGGGAACAGGTGCCATTGGCAAGCACATTAAATGCAACTTCATAAACGTGTAGAAAAAAGTCCTTACATGATGGTTAATGATGATTGTTGCTTTTAAAAAGATTCAGAAGAACTTGGCCACAAAACGTACAATGCTAATATTTTGTTAAGAGCCAATTACCATGAAAAATGACTTTAAATATCTAATCTAGGGATTTTTCTTTCAATCTGAAAATTTTTCGAGGGTCAATCTAGAGATAAAACGTCTCCTTCGAATACGAGTTACGAGTACTCGTAAGCCAGTGAGGTCTCTTTTCTTCAAAAAGATAACAAAACATACAAAGAACTTTCTTGGGAAGAGAAGGCGGGGGGGGGGGGGGGTCAAGGCCCTTTCCTGCTTGATTCTCGCCTCAGGTCAATAAATAACGACATGGTGTATGTAAGCAACTGCTTCAAAATACGTGCGAGTAGACATGAGTATGGACCTCAATTCAGGTAAGGCTCCCAGTAATGGTGAGGATGAGTAGATATGACTAGAGATCCACAGAAAAAAGTAGAAATCGCTCAGACTCACGCAAGAAATAGATCTTGTGCTTTAGGCTCACTCGGACACGGACTCGGCAAAAGTTTCCTGAACTAAACTCACTCTAACTCAAACTCACCGAAACATTTCTCCCCGGGACTCGCTAAGGCTCAGACTCACGGCTCTATCTGAGTTTGAGTGAGTGCGATTGACGACCTATGAGTGAGTTCACCGACCTATGAATGCGATTACCGGTGTTACGGCGTACGATCGGGTACTTAAGGGCGTCACTGAAGTCTACGTGCCCGTGGCCAATGTCATAAATAAAGGGGAAGAGGGGGAGGGATTTTACTGGCCTGCTTCACCCTCAAACTATTGCTTCTTCAAATAACCGCATTTCGCATTTATCGATGTGACGACTTTCAATAATCGAGAGTTCCTTGAACCTGTGGTTCGCCGATGACATTGCATTCCTGAGTAACTCAGGGGACGAATTGCAACTCGTGGTTATGGAGTTAGGCAAGGAGAGCAGAAAGGTGGGTCTTAAAATTAATCTGCAGAAAACGAAAGTAATGTACAACAACCTCGGAAGAGAGCAGCGCTTTGAGATAGATAATAGTCCACTTGAAGTTGTAAAAGACTGTCTTCTTAGGGCAGGTAATAACCGCGGAGCCAAACCACAAGTTTGAAGTAACTAGAAGAATAAGAATGGGGTGGAGCACATTTGGCAAGCACTCTATTATGACATGTAGATTGTGACTATCCCTCAAGAGGAAGGTATATAACAGCTGTATCCTGCCGGTGCTTAGCTACGCAGCAGAAACATGGATACTTACAAAGAGGGTTCAGCTTGAAAGTGAGGACGACGCAGCGAGCAATGGAAAGAAAAATGGTAGGTGTAACCTTAAGAGACAAGGAGAGAGCAGAGTGGATTAGAGAACAAACGGGGGTTAAGGATATCGTAGTTGAAATCAAGAAATAGAAATAGACATGGGCCAGGTCGTGTAGCGCGTAGACAGGATAACCGCTGGTCATTAAGGGTAACTAACTGGATTCCCAGAGAAGGCAAGCGGGTTAGGGGGAGACAGAAGGTTAGGTGGGCAGATGAGATTAAGAAGTTTGCTGGTATAAATTGGCAGCAGCAAGCACAGGACCAAGTTAACTGTCGGAACATGGGAGAGGCCTTTGTCATGCAGTGGACGTAGTCAAGTTGATGATTATGATGATGATGATGACCTTAAATAAGTGGCACCTCCCCCTTCAAAAAGTTTCTCCCTATGGGCCTGCCCATGACGAACGCACAACTACTCAAACTGCACAAAGGTCCGCCCAACTCTCCAACTCTTGACTCAAAGCAATAAGAAAACGCTATATCGACGACTACTTGCCTACTGCTTCACATGACATCGATTCCCAGAATAAGTGGGATCTGCCGTTGTTTTTTATTGTTGTTGTATCGGTGTTGTATCTGTTGCAGAGTCCACATTTTTTTTGCCGAACAGCGATGGCTTAGGCGACGCCTGCCAGTGCCTTCAGAGGACGCCGATGAACCCACACGTCAAGCGCAAGTTCTGGAGATTTCAGTGTAGGAAGGAAACCGCGTGGCTGCCCTGTTTTCAATTCGCTGCAAAGCTTATAGAGCGATATCAATGGTGTGTTCTGATGTAATCGTGCGATTAGTCCTTGTCCAAGTTGGTTATGCTACTCAGCGAGATAAATGGTAGACGATCGCCATAATTGAAAATTTATAACTTGAACTGAAAAATATGGACAAGAAAGGATTACTTTAGCCATCGTTTTGATGTCCCCTTGTGATTCATTGGTCTTTCGCATATAATCAAGTAGTGATTAGTTAAGTATACCAAGGACGCAAACATAATTTGTCATAATTATTTTAGTGGTAGCTTGTGTAGTGAATTCACAAGCGGCTTCGATTGCCTTAAATTTTAAATAGAGGTTGAAGTCAAAGTAGAATCGAAGCTTGCGATGAAAAAAAAAATTCGTTAACAGAGGTTCACGATGCGCGGGCAGTGAAAAAGCAGAGGTGAAGGCAAGTCCACTCTTCGAAACTTTGGTTCCCCCACACACAGTTTATTTACAAATATTGACTGCTGAAGCAGCACAAATGAATGTATTGATAGCACTTTGTTGGTGTTCTGAATATGGCTTCATCGCATGAGTGCCCAATGAAAGGCTTTCAATTTGTTGTGTTACAAGGTCATGTTTTTAACTGCCGATCTTATTCTGCAAGAAATTCGCCGTAGGTTCTGCGTAATGTGCTGCTGATTTGCATTTCTTTTTATTCGCTTCACGTATTCGATCACGAGCTCATTGTCATGTTACCGTGTTTTAAATTTTCCACTTGCTCTATTATCCGAACAGTATTGGGTTTCCATATTGCTGTATCTCGTATCTCGGGTTCTCAAGATACAGGCATGTAGAATCACTCATTGCTACGACTCCTACAGTAGGTCTCATCTTTACTGCAATTGTTGTGATGATGATGACAAGTTCCGCCAGATAAGGAGGTCTATTATGAAATAATAAACCCCGTCCAAAATAATCATGCCGTCTACCATGACGGAAAAAAAGGTCCGTTGTATACACGAATAATGCAAAATGTTTTCGCAATTGTCATCGAATATGTACGCATAAATTGTGCATTGCGTTCTCTCGTATTACAGGCACATTACAATAATAGATTGTGCATCATGGACATGAGATGCTCAATGCATAAGTAATCAATACGAGCACTAACGAAAACGATAGTCATATTAAATCGTTGAATTTGACCAATGTTAGCGCACTCATAGGTATTTCCATCGAATCAAGTGCAAACAATTGGTCTTGTTGCTGTGTTTGTCCAGTCTTCGTAGAAAAGGCGTTCGGCAAAATAAAAAAAAATGAGCCAAAGATTTCATGATATACGAGAGCCGCGAGCAGAGCTCAACTGAATGCACTGTACATCTGATGACCATCGCCTACTCTGGACTTTGTACAGACAGACGCTGTAAGTGAAAAGATAAGTACCTGCCATTTCGTCATTCACCAGACAACTGTAAGAGCAGCAGCTTGCATAATATCGGCGCAAGTAATACATGGTGACGTTCTGCTTCTAACAGAGGCTATACTAAACATTTACATAATAATTATACACTTATTTGCGTGACCAACGTCAACCTAATAGCATTTCTACTTCATTCAGCGCAATTAGCGCTACAGCGGAGCCTCATCTTCTAGCAGTGCCTGTGCTTCGTTCGTTTCCACGGCGCCATATTTATAAACTCGGAGTGTGTGGTGTTCGGCTCCGTGGGCTCATTGGCATCCAAGTCGTAAAATGGGCAGATCAGCCTAAAGTAGAAGAAAAACGAGACAATAATCGAGAGCAGAATGAGCCAGGTTCTCCTCGGGCCACTTGGTTTGTGCGGTATGGAGATGCGAGGGCGTTGAGGTCTTGGCTCTCCCACCATCGCCGCTGGAGATTTGGTGGCAGCAGAGGCAGCGCAAGAAAGCCGTGTTAAGCACGTTCTGTATTTCTTACACAGATACCAGTTCACTAGCACGGATCATCGAAGCAAGACAAGGCAGCGCTTACGAAGCAGGAAGCTGACGACGACGCACCCACCAGGGGATCCGTCCAGCTGCCGCTACAAAAAGGCCTGCAACGCCGGTGGAACTTCATTTGGTGGCAGCAGAGGCAGCGCAAGAAAGCCGTGTTAAGCACGTTCTGTATTTCTTACACAGGTTAGCACTTTTTTCTCCGTTGGGTTCACGAACCTTTGTTTTTTTTTTTGCTGCCTCTACTTGCTGCCCAATATAGCGACCGTGTGCATGAACTATTTTTCCTTTTCTTTGTTTGCATTTTGTCACCTGAAGCGATGCCGGAAGATTTCCGAGAAGAGCTCAGGAAAGAAATGCGCGATTTCAAAACAAAACTGGAACGCGAACTCAGGACAGAAATGCGTGAATTTAGGAAAAGTTTGGAATTCATGAATGATGAACTTGAAAAGACAAAGAAAGAACAGAAAGAACTTCTCAAAGAAAATAAGGCGCTCAAAGAAGCAAACGCGAAGCTAGCTGCAGATTGTGAAATGCTGAAAAAACAGAGCTCTGAACATGAGCAGCGGCTCACTGCGTCGGAACAGTACTCACGTAACCGAAACATTGAAATTAAAGGCATTCCCCAATCGAGTGATGAAAAGCTTCTCGAGACTCTTCATCGTGTTGGTGAACTTTTGAATGTCCCCATTGATGAAAGCGACGTCGAAGTTTGCCACCGTGTTGTCTCGAAGAATGTAAAGGACACTCCAAACATTGTTGCACAATTTAAAAGCCGCTCTAAGCGGGACATGGTTCTTCAAAAGGCAAAGAAAATGCGCATAACAAGTGAAGATTTCGGTCACTCGCAAGGGACGCCTGTGTTCATAAACGAACACCTAAGCCCAGCCATGAAGCACCTGCTTGGCATGGCAATTGCGAAAAAGAAGGCTCAGAACTGGCGTTTCGTATGGATGAGCAACGGAAAGATTCTCGCCAGAAAGGAAGAATCCGCTCCGGTAGTGCGCATTCGCACTGCGCAGGATGTTGAAAAGATAGTGTGATCCACACCGCCCATTTCTATGTGTTTATCTCGTCTTCAAGATGGCTCAATCACCCCATGACGTCAATCAGTTATTCAAATCTCATGCAGGTATCATGCTCACATGTTTTCATTTAAACATTCGCTCGGCAAGGCATAAAGAGGACGAATTATCGGTCCTTTTAGACGCTATGGATTTTCAGTTTGACATAATCATGTTAACCGAGACCTGGTATGACACAAACAGCAACATATACGAACGTAACGGGTATCGCAGTTTTTTTATAAATAGAGCTACACGTCAGGGTGGTGGCGTGGCTATCTTAGTAAAAAACGAACGAAAATCTGAAATTATTGCGGAAATCTGTACCATTACGAGTGATATTGAGTGTTTATGTATATATCCCACCAACAAGTTTTCTGTGTTGCATATAGACCACCAGACGGAAACTCGGCTTGCTTCATCAGTCATTTAGATAAGATGCTAGGCTATGTAAATGACAATAGATATAAATTAATACTTGGGGGTGACATTAACATAGACCTATTGCAACCTTCCCATAATCGAGCGGCCCTTCTCAGCACTGTCGAGTCAAATGGCTATACGCTTTTAGGAAACACTGCGACGCGCGTCACTCCTTACACAGAATCATTACTTGACGTGTTTATCACAAATATGAGCACAGAAAACGTGATATCAGGAGCCTTGTGCTCCGGTATCAGCGACCACTTTCCCATTTACATGCTCGCAAGAACATCAGTAAAACATAAGCTGCAGGATGCAGAAGCAAAAATAACAACTCAGAAAATCACCGCTGGAACATTGCATGCTTTCCTTTCAAAGCTTCGAAAAGAAGACTGGGAAGACGTCAGACGTAGTGAAACTGCAGATGCAGCTTACGAGGCATTCATTTCCATTTTTAAACGTATCTACCATGAGCATTTTATCCTAATAACGCAGAATATAAAACAGGGTAAAGGTCGTAAACCATAGATGCGACGAATCTGGCGGCGCTCCTACGCCAGTCGAGTTGTCATGCCACATGTCATTGCTGTTCACCACGTGTCCAGCAAAGCGGTTGACCTCGGTTTTGTTGCCGACCAGCGAAGTGTCGTTGTCGAAAGCGTCTCCGATGGCCACGTGAGGGCCCAGAAGCCCACCTCGCCCGCTTCGAGAGTCGGTCTCTCGCGAGCCGTCACTGACGCCGACGTCATCGCCAGCAAACAGGGCGTTCTCGTCCCCGCCATTGTTAATCTCTCCAGAGGTCACCTCGGGAGGCAGCAGACACGGCGAAGCGGACTCCTCCTCGACGGACGACGGTGGCCTGCCAGTGTTGTCGGTCACGAACATCGCTTCGGGCTCTAGAGGACTTTGGAGCGCCATTGGAACACGGGTTTGCGCATGGGCTTGGCGCGCCGCCTAGGCCGGAAGGTCCGTGTTCGGTTCAGGCGCCGAGTCAGCAGTGAAGGCGTCTGCGGTGAATTGTGTGGCTGGTGTCGTCTCAGGACCACGACGGGCGTTCGCAACCGGTGACGCCTGGATCGCTCCGTGAGAAACACCGCTGCACAATAAGAGCAAGTGTGCGATCTGTAGATTGGGTACCTGTTAAAGTTATAAATTTTGGCAATAAACGCAACAAAACAAAGCAGAAGTTTGGGGCAGGGCTGGGCAGAGATACCCGAAAAAGTATTCCGGAAGATACATATCGAAATACACGATTTGGAAGCCTAAAATACAGATATTCATATACATTTGTAATTGACTTAACAGGATATTTCAAACATACTTTTGCAAAAAGACGAAAGAGTACTCCGGAATATAGATACAGCAATACAGATACTGAAATACTTTCCTCTATTTTGGTGACAGTCATACTCCGCACAGACATTTTTTACGTGCATCATAATATTTAACATGTGCAGCGCATTGAAACTTGCAAATAAATTTATTCATTATTTTATCACCGTACTCTCAGAGCCACGAAGGCAATAGAATGAAGTGTTACACTGCACATAATTGTAAATGACGACATATTTACAAATAGAAGTTACAATAAAAATGCTGTATGAGAGCAATGCACTGCACACCAAAATCGTGATACTTGGCGGCAACAGTATTAGCTATGGTAGAAGTAGCGAAGTTCAGGCGAAGCGCTAGAACTTTAAATAGACGAATTGAGAAAGGGTATGCTTTTATTCAGAGCGGTCAACGTGTGCCTATGACTAAAAAAAAAGAAAATAAGACTCCTGAATTCCTTGCTGCTGCTGTAATGGCAGCGCTCACTTCAATAAACTTCTATGTATGCTTAGTATACTAGCGGTTCAGGCTAGTTAATTTCCAGTTTCGCTAAAGTGGTCTAGCATGAAGCAGGAGGGGAACAAATAAACAATGATGACTAGCGCCTACTTCCAGTTTAAGGTTTAGTGTTTCGTAGAAATATAAAAAAATCAGAAAGAGGAAGGAACAAAACAAGCATTGTGACAGGAAACACAAAAAATACCTCCTTCCAATCGCCGTGTGGCCACACTCGGCGTCTTCCAGAAATGCTTTGGAGAAAGAAGTATCGTTGTTGGCACACGGTACCACACACCGAATTCTTTGGGTGGTTTGTGTCTTCCGCAATAAGGTCTGGTTTTTCAAATGAGCGCTGCAAAAAAAAAAAACATGGAAGAGAAAAAAAGCACTGCTCGTTCAATTGGCATGAGGGAACACATTTTAGGAACAACAACACTGTTGGTTGGCGCCAATCGTGCACAATACAATGCTCCTGACAATAAAAATATCACTGCTGCAGGAATTCAAAATGGCAGTATAACACTGTTGGCAAGCTTAAGCAGGCGATCATTCAAACAAATTCCAATTCTGTTTGAAGGTGCACAATGGGATGCGGGTAGCAAAGCGACTAGCTCAGTTTCAAGAAGGTATTTTGTTTTTTTATTGAATACTGTAGACCAAGAACTGGTCCAAGCAGGACAGGTACAAGAAGCAGGATATAAACAAAAACACATGTGAAAAAATAAGAATATATCAGGAGAAATGGAATCGAAACACCGACTAATAGAACAAATAAAAGATAACATGGCAAAAATGTTACATTTTATGGATACACAACATAAAATTAACAGTGCGTAGATTAGCTCTAAGCAACAGAAAAGTGGCTAAGACCAGTTAGACAGTTCCACTCTGATACAGTGCGCGGAAAAAAGGAAAATCGGAACGCGTTGGTTTTAGCAAAATACGGGGTTAAAGAATGGGCGTGATAATGACGTGTATGCCTAGTGGACAGAGGAGATACATATGCACGCGGGTCAAGGGCTAACTTATAATTAACAAGAAGATACAGAAGGTTAAGGCGGTTCCTTTTTCGCCGTAATTCAAGTGTTTGAATGTTGTTAGCAGTCATAAGTTCAGTCGGCGAGTCCGTAATTTTAAACTTTGAATAAACAAACCTAACAGCCTTTCTTTGCACTGCTTCTAGTTTTTTAATGTTAGATTTAGTAAAGTGGTCCCATACAACACAAGAATATTCTAGTTTTGGTCTTATGTACGTAAAGTAGCTAAGTAGTTTTATGTCAGAAGGAGAATTTCTAAGCTTATGTTTTAGAAAACACAGCTTACGGAAGGCAGCAGAACATACGTTGTCTATGCTCTGCTGTAGGAGTCAGTTTCGCCCCCAGCCGAATTGTGGAAATGGCGGTTGCATATCTCGCCGCGGACTGTCAACCGTCAAAGCAGAATGTTTATTTTTTTCTTCATTATAAACACGTCTCAGCTAATTTTCGAAAAAAAAGTAATGAGATAGCCATCACTGGGATAGTATCGCGATACGGGCGATACATCGTAAAAGTATCTCACTACTGAGCTCCAAATAAATATCTGAAAGGTATCTCGATACAGCAATACAGATACTCAAAACTATCTCTCAAATATTATCGCGATTGTATCACGATACTACCTAGCCCTGGTTCCGCGTAAGATGAATGTTTCGAGTGATGCGAAGTGTTTGAACAAAAAATTTTTGCTAATAATAAATGTTTCCACTAGAGGGCTCGTCTACATCAAGGCGCTCACAAAGGCAGGTCCCATTGGCAAGACATTTATTGCACCGAAGCTCTTATTTGGCGATTTATCACCGCAAAAATGTTAGTCAAGTGCAATCAAGCCCCCTCTTAAAAGCATACAA
Organism: Rhipicephalus annulatus; assembly: GCA_013436015.1. NCBI lineage: Eukaryota > Metazoa > Arthropoda > Arachnida > Ixodida > Ixodidae > Rhipicephalus > Rhipicephalus annulatus. The sequence continues at coordinate 38,295 of WOVY01001012.1, read as the reverse complement.
TTCTTACATAAAAATGGCCTCGGCCATCGGGACAGAATACTCAAGCACGGCAAGGCTATTGTCCAATAATACCATGAGTGCTCGTCAGTTTCCATTTGGAACACTCTACCGCACGCTAAGCTCGGAAAGTTCTGCACTGTCTACGCTTTAGAAAATGTTAGCCGCAAGAGTTTGTGCATATATACAGACGCACAGGTATCCGTGTTTGCTTACAGTTGGGGACAGCGTAGTCTGAGTCGTCGAGGTCCCTCAGGACTTCTTCTTGAGCACTAGCTGAAGGGGAGGACAAGCCATAAACAATTCATTCCGTCTTGTGGCCAAGAAAAAAACGAAGTCCATCCGCTTAGTGCGCATCGAAAATCAAACCCACCCTCACCTTTCAAGTACTCCCTGTTTCGGTTAGTCGGCACAGCCGTCAGCCCTGTCCTGAAAGTCAGGTAAGTCCTTTAAGACCATGAAAGGTAAACACAATATCCCGTACAGAACATCTTTCTCCGAACGTTTGCTACCATAATCAATCACACACAAGAAATCTTTCTTCCAGCTAAGCGAAACGTATGCACTTAATGCATTTGATGGAAGTTCTCAAAGCTTTAAGCTAATATCGGTAATATGCATAGGCTTCACTGCGCTGCAGTTCCTCTCTTGATCAATTGCACTCATGGGGAAGCAAGTTTCATGTGCGTATTGACATGCAGTGAGGTCCCCATGACTGTGATGTTTTGTTGCTTGCACGGTGCTCATGGAGCAAGGAAAGGCACTAGGAAAGACCGTTACGTTGCAATCTTGAAGCCCAGTCATGAAAATTGAAGGAAGGAATGCCCCTACATAGACACGTGACAGGCAGATGCCACTGCTCATCGGCTGGCTTTAGTTGCATCTGTTGCGGGCACTGCGCTGATCAAATTCTGCCCAAAAGATCACGCACACTTACCTCACATGAGGGATGGTGTCAGAGAAGGTTGACTTGCCGAAGCTAGCGCAACCATGGGACTTCCCTTTCTAGTTACTTTCCTTCCTCCATGATGGCGCTTCCCACACGTCGCGTGACGTAAAACGTCGCTTCCGCGCCATTAAGCTAAGAAAATTGGCTTGCATGCCCATAAACAGTCACCTCGAAAGCCTATATGAACTACCACCTATCTACTTCATAAAGACTGTGTTGCAGCGAAACTGCATATGCGCGATGAATCACCCTTGCGGCATCCCTTCCTCAGTGCTGGCGGTAACCATTAGTAGCCGTATTGCCTCGGCTTCGCGAGCTCACAGTCGGAGTAGTCGGCTCTGCGCTGCCGCTTCGCCTCTGCATCGCGAGCTCACAATGCAGCGTCTGCGGCGCGAAAACTTCTACGCGCGTGAGTATACACGACTGGCTAGCGAGATCCCATGTGGTGAGCAAAGCACGTGATTGGCTAGCGAGATCACGAGATGTCATGAATTCGCCTCTAGATTTGAAATTCGCGCGCTTACACCCGATGGGTCCAAACAAGATCACGTGAGTTGTCGACTCGGTCATTGGCGTGTGCCCGCTACTAGTTTTCTGCGGGCTTTCACTACTGCTGCTACACAGACTTGGCCTAGACAGCTTCGATCGTAAACCTTTTTTTGATAAAGCGCAGCAACATGATTCAGCATGGCGTGCACAGCACCTTCTGTGTGGACGACGCCACACATCATGTGGCCCCAGAAGACGCCCACCAGAGTGACCATGGCGAAGGAGCAAAACGCGATGATCGAAACGCTCCTGTTCACAAAGCAAGCGTCGAGACAGCGTTACTAACAAAGTGAAAATCAAATTCGCAAACATCATTCATGAGATTGCTGTTGCGTTCACGGTATGACGTATTTATGGTCTCAAAAATGCTGTAGTGCGCGAAGCTCTGAAAAAAAGAAAAAAAAAAGATGCCACGTCATTTATCTCCCAGTTGTTTGTCATGGACACCGCCTGCTACTGAGTCCACAGCCAGGGAAGAAGAAATTCGTCCAAACACTTTAGGATTGACTTGCCTAACCGCAACTTCTGTCGTGGACCTTTCCGGTTGTGTTCAAGTCTGCCATACTGTCAGTCGGCATTGCAACCACTCCGTTTTCGAATCCACAAAGCACTACAGAGTGCGATGAAATGCAGGGCACGTGGTTGGGTTCTGCATGCCTAGCAGCCGATGCACTAGAACAGTCTTCAGTTCGCCGTGCTTGCCCCAAAGCTGCTCGCCGTCTTTCGCACTGTCGTTGGGTGCAACGCACTTGAGGTAACCCCACTCATCGACAACTGACGCTCTCGTATTCGCACATCATGAAAAATGAAGTGGATAATATACAACCACTCGTTTGTAGCGCGAAGGAAGTGAACAAGGACATTATCAGAGTGACTATCACAATAGGTTATTGGTCTTGGGGTTGATTCCCGGACTAGGACGAACTTTTTTTGAACTATAAGCTTTTGTTTCTGAGCAATCCGTGGGGACTTCCTTGTGGCTTTGGGCCACGTAGAAGTGGTTGTCGATTGTCCCTTTATTAACTGAACTCCTCCACCATTTAGCGGGATTCCTCAAGACTCGAGAACATCGTAAAAATTGCTTAGGTGGCCGGATAATTTTTTTTATTTTATACGACAGCGCGATACCTTAAGGAAGAAAAAAACAAAGATTAAAAGAGAATTGTTGCGACTTTACTTTCTTACTCTTCATTTCACCAATAGCACCGATACATTCCACATGAAGGCTCACCAATCATCGACATTTCCATCTGGATTCCGTGTTGCATTGGGTCTCGTAAAACTTTACTGCATTTTGCCACTGTATAATCGAACTGGCTGTGCTTACTGTTTCTTTGTGAGCGTCCTTCCAGGCTGAGGGACGTTGAAGTGCAATCGAGGATCAAGTGATTCCGACGACCTGAAAGTGGGCCAGCAAACTTCAGTTTCATAGCTTTCTTGAGGCGCGCCAACGCATGCATGGCACATTCTAACGAGCTCAATTTAAGTAAGTGGCGTCCGCATGCACAGTTAGTATGAAAAGCGGAAATTCAGTGATTGCTGGTGACAGGGGCATTCCCTTGTTCTTACCCTTTTGAGACGTCCTTTAAGAAGGACTCTTTTCGTGAGATTTCCCGTCTATAAAAGTAACATATAAAGGTTAGGACAATCCACGTACATGTCCCCGTCAAAAGGGCGTACAAACACCTGGCCCCGTAACAAGAAAAATATAAGAAATTCCAAAGATAATTTAGGCAATCACTCGTTGAATACAAGAACATCGAAAACCTCATACCATTTTGATCGCGCTCCTGGTTTTCTCAAGATTGAAGGCCCCGGGGGACCACTGCAATGTAGCGATGGAAAACAAACGAATTGGAGAGTTTCTGAAATGCTTTAAAAGTGTTAATTGCTGGGCAAGTTGGTGTGACGTTTCAAGGAAAACGAGCGTTAACTTGGCACGCAAGGCAGCGAAAAACGTGGACTTGAAAGCGACTTTTGCATTACTACGTACGTTATTTTATTTGTCGTTCTTTAATGAATTATCATTCATATGGTGAACCACTACCTTTACACAATGACGAGTAGGTGCTTGTCATTGAAAATTTCACTTACATTCGGTAAAACTTCATGGTCTCGGCATCCGGTATTACCTCCTGGTCTTCGTCCCTGATAAGAAAAATATTGTATCAAAAAACATGACATTGCATGCTGTATTTGGCGCATGCTCACACAAAACGTACTAAAACAGGAAGGCATGACTGTCAATGTCAAAGTACATAGTCTTCTACGTATACTCCGGCATTACTCTGGCGCACATTGCACGATGTATTGCCACTTCTCGCTCCAAAAAGCTTGGCTAGGATAAGATATAGAATCGTTAGGTCCACCGCTGAGACCACTGGCGAAGTAGAGAGATGGAGTGTTTAACCCCTCTTCCAAAGATTCTTGAGTTCTGCATGTGTATTGTACAACCATGCAAACTCAATAACGTACGCAAAATAAAGCTAAACGTCCACCACCCACCCCTTTGTAAAATATTTTCGCTACGCTACTGGCCGAGACAGAACGTCATTATATGATTAAACCCGTATCTCTCACAGCTGTCACGTTTGTACGTGCCTTACGCAATCGCCAGGTGGGCCCACGAATGTGGTCAAGTGCGACCACATTCGTGCACTGATAGTGTAGGAATGTGATCGCACGTGATGTACAACGATGTAAACAGCGTGATCAAGTCCGACAGCATGTAATGGTGCAGCGGTGCCACCACATATGATAATGTCCCTGAAGAAAACATTATATACAAGTTATGTGGCGAGTGTGTACAGCGCCAATTTTTATGAAAGAGAACACGGGAGCGCGTGACCTGCGCGCTTCGGCGGCTGCTGGCAGCACGTTCAAGTGGGAGCCAGAGCAACCACTGTCTCTTTTCGCGTCATCTCGCGGCGAGCAAAATAACCACTCGTTGCTGATATAGAACCAGCGGCAAGATTGCGACCCCCTCCCCCTTCAAGGCGATTACGTGAGAGCTGGTAATATACTATAATATATAGGTGAACAAGAATAATGAAGAAGAGGAATAATCTTTGCCGCCGGTGTCGTGAGGGCCTCGGCTGTAGCCCAAGTTCGCGAACATATCCGCTTCGGCAACAGTCACCGAGGCCAGCCGGCCAGGCGGCATCATGTCGCCGCGACATGAGGCACGCTTTCAACGACATCACTGTAAACGTGGTTGAGGAGGACTTGTTAGGCGAGTTGGTTAACATCGAATGGGTACGTGATAGCACAAACTTGGAAAAGAAAGGCTCGAGAAAAGAAGTACGAGGACGCAGAAAGGCGAGTAGGACGCGCCTAACTTCGACTGTTAATTTGAAAAAACAGGCCACCAGATTATAACTATATATGCGCACGTCTGCATCAATATCGGCAAACAGTGATCGCACTCGCATATCGCATGGGCGGATAGTGGGGGCCTGTTCTTTCAGATGAAGTTTAGCGTCTGACCTTTCTGCTCCCTCCTATACTTCTTTTATCGAATCCTTTTCAAGTTTGCACTATCATGTACCCATTTGATCACTGTAAGCGCCACGTATAAATGCCGCCTATGTAAATACCGGGAGCCTGGGAGGCGCCATCATAAAGTTGAGTTTACCTTTCCGATAAGAGCACACCTGAGCGTAAACATAGTGACCTTTGATCTGCTGCGAGCAGCGCGCGAGCTTATTGCAATGTTTTGATTACAGGTGCAAGCTGCCCTTATACTAATATTGACCTAGACGTTCTTGTGTGGTACAAATGAAGATGTCTAGCAGCAGCAGTTTACTACAACCTCCACCACAACCACAACTTGCATATATTGCGCTATCTCTGTTTAACCCACTAGTAAACGGTTTTTGTTTAAACATTGCGTGGCAGAGGTGTAACCAAAATTTCATTTTATTGGAAGTTGATGACAGGACGTTTTGCAATCCCCATACCTTGCGTTCGTTTAAGAATGTGTAAAAAAATATAAGGTAGCGGGCTATCAAACCCTCAACACCCAATTAAACTAGCCCTATAGTGGCAGTGGTTAAACCAACAGAATGACCTAAGTATATCCACATAATTTACATGTAAGGTATAACGTAGCCGCAAAAAACACAAGACCGGTTTGATTGGCGGATCATGGGAGAGGTCTTTGCACTGCAGTGGGCGTAGTCAATGTATACATCTATCGGAACCGTGCATTTGGAACCAGCGCGCAGGCCACGCGTCGCCGTGTTGCCTTTCATAAAAAAATTGACACAGTATATAATGTACACAGTGCCTCCACGATAGAGGATAGCGAAGATTAATGTGTGAATATCGGTGTCCACGTGCGCCGCCACGCAGTTAACGTTTGCAGGCTCGCACTTTTTTGTCTCTTCTTATTTATTTTCTTTATTTTGCTGTAAGTGCTAACATAGCGTGGAATCCCCAGTGACCTCGAAGTGCTTGACTATTGGCATAGCTTTTACCCGTACACGAAAGCATTATGGTTTGCTCGTAACTGACATAAGTAATTCCGATGGCGTGGTGGCCGTGAATTTATTATTGTCGCCGGCAATTCCTCCACGGTGATTGATTGCGCGTTACCCAAAGGCGACCGGTTCTTAGCCCATCACTGCAAACGTCTATATGCACCAACGCGACGGAGACATATATCCATGGCGTACGGAAGTCGAGATCGAGACATGCGGCAGCCTTACGACGTTAGTTCGCATTCACCGTTATTACATCGTACATATTTTTGTGTGTTTTTTGGGGGGGGGAAGGGGGGGGAGTCTTTTTCTTAGTCCTGTACCACCGACTGTGTTTCGTTGAATACGTCTACTAATTGTTGCTTAGTCCATTCATTATGAGCTTCCACTAGAGAACCAAACACCGCAGATGTCTAAAAGTGATCAGCGATTGACGGATTCTCTCGCCTCACTTTTTTCACGCATTTTAAGAGAGAGAGAGAGAGATATAGGTCAATTTACAGAAAGGCAGAGAGGTCGGCCTGAGCTTGCTCTAGCCTGCTACTCTACACTGGGGTGGGGAAAGGAGAAAAAAAAGAATGAATGACGATGGCGAAATAGAGAGGTGAGTATGTAGTATTAAAATCATGCATGTGGACGCGGCTCCGTGCTCTGTATGGACCATGTGTGTGTAGCAACACGTGTGCGACCTTGTCTTCAGTTTCAGGGGAAGGAGGGGGACGGGACACATGCGTTTGTTACTTCCGGCGAGAGCAACGTTTACGTTTAGCAGCCAATATTATCAATCATACACTCCGCATTATGCCTAAGGGCCAGTGCGCTTCCAAAATAAAAAAAAGTTTCACCACCGTTTTATAAGTAGAAAAGAGTGATTGATTGATATGTAGGGTTTAACGTCCCAAAACCACCATTTGAATATGAGAGACGTCGTAGTGGAGGGCTCCGGAAATTTCGACCACCTGGGGTTCTTTTACGTGCACCCAAATCTGAGCACGCGGGCCTACAGCATTTCCGCCTCCATCGGAAATGCAGCCGCCGCAGCCGGGATTCAATCCGGCGACTTGCGGGTCAGCAGCCGAGTACCTTAGTTACTAGACCACCGTGGCGGGGCGTAGAAAAAAGTGAAGAAACTGACGGGGTGCGAGAGATACATTAGCAAGACCGTAAATAGTGGGCAATACCTCAGAATATTTATCCCGTATTGGCCGTATAGACCGGCAAATAAAACAATGCACGCTGTCTCATAAAACTTTATCAAAATCGAGCCAGCTGCAACTGAATGCTTTCGTGTTTAGTCTCTCATGCATAAATGTAATACGCGGAGTGTGCACTAACCGCGAGACCGAGAGGAAGACATTTTGTGAACGCCATGAGCTATCTATATCTCCCGTTACTGGGGTAATGTTTTCTTTTTGTTCGTTCTAAACTAAGTATTTTTTTCTCGGGAAACGGGAAGTGGACTTATCTACACTTCTGTTCTTTATTCGATGACGCACGCGGTAGGAGTGCGTAAGATGACCCCTGTTCGACCAGGAAACCAACTCCGTGTATTTCTGTAATGGGGAGACGAGTCTTCGGTGGTTTAATCTCTTGCGCATTCATATAGGTGATCGCGAGGGCATTTATTCTTTGTTTGTGAAACTGGTATTGCAATTGGATTCTGACGGGTGTTTTCTTTGCAATCTGAATAACCACCACGTTTCGTATGTCGAGCATGTATCATCTGTCGAAAACCTCCTAGATTTGAAGTACAGGCTTACAACTGCGCCACATATTTAGTGCTTGTATGTCAGTATACATTTCTCTGCAAATATCATGCTTTTAAGCTTGCCACATGAAGACGCTAAGTAGGATGATAAACTGCTTGGCCAGTTTATAAACGTGACACGACTTAAGATAGCACAGCAGGAGCACGGCATCTTTTTATCTGTAAACCAATTTGTTGTTGTTTTTTCATTCATTTACCATTCAAAATATGGCTACAGGAAGATTCTGAAGAATGCTTCGAATAGATGCGCGAGAGCTGTCATCAAAATGTTCGTTTCATATCCTTTGTTCAAACAGTCCCCTGAGAAATTATATCTCTCACAAAGCTTTTAAGACAATAACAATTGCGTCTATGATTCAATGCAGCCTCTTTCCTTTGTATTTAAGTTAGCTTCTCTCAACTGCAGTCTGTAACATAAAAACATTTACAAAGAAAATATGCATTGATCGTTATAAAATTTCGAACACTGCATGAGTGCTATCCTGTTGTTTAATCACGGAATAGGTAATTGAACTGGGAAAGGGGCATTGCGAAGTGTCCACGACAGAGGTAAATATCGAACTTCACCATGACAAATGATTTTCACGACGAAAGCATAGGCCGCTTCTTGTTCACACAGAATAGTTAACTCACTTATTATGCGAGTATTATATTAGGATGATGCGTTCTTACAAGCCTTTGTGTGAGCTGGCCTTCGTCTTGAGTAACCTCTGGTTGACGGGCTGTTCCAAGTAAAATGGCATGAAAACTTTACAGCACTATAAGCAACTCTTTGCTAGGATTTTAATCTGTTATCCCTCCCCCAACTGCATCCAGTTTTTCCAAGCATCCTGCTCAGCAGATGGGATCGCCTGGCTTCTAGAAACGTAAAGATCGACTTACTCAGAAACATAGCTACTACGAGTTGCATTGCCTCACTTAATATACGTACTGCTCTCTTGTTCGTTCTTTTCTTCTAATTAAAATATTCAGATGTGAAAAAAACCCAACCAGAATTACCGAGGACCTCACGAAAGTCCATGTAGGGTGTATTAGGCTAACGTGTGCACATAATTTTTTTTTTCTTTTCGTGCGCTTTGATGACAAGAATGGCATGAAATACACAGGGCCGTTGTGATAGCATAAGATCAAGTAGTCCGACACTGCTGAACAAGCATCACCATTTTTTATTGAACATTTCTAGTGAGAGTTTGTATTTTAAAAGTCCATAAACTTTTTAAATATAAACTCTCACCCAGCATGAGGAGCTGGTAGTTATTTTAGCATGGAGGAAGTGTTCGGACACTTTCGATAAGAAGCTACAATTTTTCTATAAAATTCTCGCTAGAGTTACTCATAAAAAATTAATACATTTGTTAATTATTTAGCTTGGCACATTGGAGAAAGTATACCGACGTGATGCATACGGCTCAGAACAATAGTAAGGTCGATTCGACACGCATGGCGCATATGTTTGCTTTATTAATACTAAGTGCGAGTTAGCTGAAACAGGCCGTGCTGTCGTCTTGTTTATGTTGTCTTTCGATATATCGTCCAAATTCTGAGTCATCACACAAAATAGAGGCTTATGTTAACATTATTCGGTGCGCTATCCCAGGCGTGAACACGTGTAATGTAAATAAATGAGCAAAGGAAAACGAAAGGCGCAAAAGGGAGAATGAAGCTTGATTACCCAGCTCCAATGCACACACACAAACATGGCCCACAATCAACAAACAACACCCGCTGGACAGAACACAAGCGTTTCTGAAGGTGTTAACTCCCAAGCCTGGCAATCTATACCCCGCTTCCAAACATTGTGTTACTTGCGTTTGTTATTCCCAGAAGAAATAATCTCTTGCCCCCCCCCCCCCGTTCTCGATGGTCATCTGCATGCGAGGCGAGTGATGAGAAAGTTACCTCGGCAGACTTGCATGAGACGAGCGTTCTCATTGTTTCATTATGCAGCGCCATAAAATTGCCGGCAGTCGCACAAGCTTCCCGCCGACTTTCATATAGAGACGCTACTACGCCAGTTCCCGGAACGCAATAGTTAACTATAGAATTATCCTGCTCTGTGGAAGTTTCCACGGCTGTATCTTGCAAGAAAAACAAGACCTTCTGACTCCTCAGTTCCTTGATCAACACGTAAGTTCACGTGTATATGTACTACCAGAAGTGGACGTATATACCTATCTGAAATCATGTTATATAGGCATGATTGTTTTCACTCCTCTCTACTAATGTATACGCAAGTGTTACGTGCATTAGAATTTCAGACGGCAGTGACATTTTCTCCAATCCCTGAATCTTGTGGTGCGAATGTGTTTTTCTAGTCGGGAAATAGCCACGTTGCCGGTCGCGCACTGAACACAAAGTAGGGTGGAAGACGTTCGTAGAAAAAAATAACTATAGCCACGTGCACCCACAGAACTCGATTTTTTTTATTTATCTTTGAGGAATTTTAGAATCATTGTTCTGCAGTTTTACATTTTTCAAAATTACTTTAAAGACAAATGTTGTTACGGATAAGAGTTGTTACAAATAAACTTGTGCATTCACATTTCTTGATCTTTATGAATACCTTTATTAGCGCTATTTTTTAGTATATTCACGATATCAATTCATTTTGCATAATAGCAGTCTTTTGAGAGTGATGGAGGAGGAAAGATACGTCTATTCAGTAAAATTGAGGGGTTGTCTTCGCCGGGAAGAATGAAAGAAACGCCGTACTATAACCAGAAAAGCTGTCTGAGGTAAGAGCTGCACCACTAAAAGAATTATGTTGTAAACAAACATTTCTTTTTTACCACTCGCGGAATCACTACGAATGTACACCATGGATCAGGGTGCCATGGGACGTGTTGTTTTCTGTCGTTGCTGTCCTACACGAGCCATTTTAAGTGCATGTGTTCCGTCAACATTTTTTCTAGATTTCTTGACATGTTTTTGCAGGCTTACGGACACACAGAAGAGAACACAAACGGGCGCAACTTCTGTGTCTCCGTGAACCTGTGCAAACATTTCAAGATGGATATGTTTCAACTAGGCCGAATCGTATTTTTGCTTCAATTTTTTTTCTAGCACCCGAAGCTTATTCGAGGCTGAAGTGTTTCTGCCTCTTTCAAAAGGTAGCGCCTGCGCTGTTGAAAAATCGGAGTATAGAAAGTTCGCCGTCAAAATCTGAATCCTCGCGGTAACAAAACGTGTTGCCCCCCCCCCCCCCTCCAACCCTTTTATTTCCTAGCTATGAACTCGTACGACTCAGTGTTCCCGCGGGGAAGAGAATCCCATACAGTAGTGCTAGAGGGACATGCTAGCTTTCTGAATAACACTGTTTCATCTATAATGCAACCATAAACAAATTTCAGCTACGAGGAGGAAGGATGTAGTAACTGTTGTAATTTTGTGTCCCAAAACGACGTTATGGTTACGAGAGACACCGAAGTTGACACCTCCCGAAATTTCGACCGCCTGGATCAGCAGTAGAACGCCATGACCGCTCGATTATGGTGGATCAAGAGCAAGAAGAAATAAAATGGCTTAGGTATCTATCTTTCTTTCTTATGGTAGAAGGAAGATATCCATTATTTAAAAAGTACCAATCCCCTGATGCTGAACAGAAATTCGTACGTACGCTATCGTGGTTTCATGTCTAAAATAAGACCACCCGTGATTCGCATTGTATGTGTGCACCATGATGAATCTCGACAACTGCCACCTGAAATTCCAAAGCTCGAAGAAACGGTGAAATACAAGGAACATTCGTGTTTATGCCATGCATTCGCATGACAGAAGCATAAGCTAACTTCCCCGTCAACGTGCTCTTATCGGGCGGGATCGTCAACTGTAGCTTGCTACTACGTAGTGTCGCGATACTATACGCGACACTACGTAGGAAGGAACAAGAAAGTTTGATGAGCGTGCATGCAAAGCACATTGTACATGTATATTATTAAAAATGAAGACGAACTCGTCTTCTTCTTATTATTATTATTATTATCGAGACGTAGAGCATTCATCTATCATTCGCAAGTGAACTGTTCTGCGTATAGGACGCCAGCGTGCCCCTTCACAACAATACCTTATACAAGCTTACCTAGCTGCCTTTGCACGTTTGTAGCCCAGCAGCTTGCAGAGATTTTCCTCGTCTGCGTGACTGCGTCAAGCAATAGGTGATGAACGCTGCGGTTTCGTAAATTTTATTAAAAAATTCTTAACAGCAGCATTCTAAATTCGGTATACTTTCAGTAAACGTGTCCACGCAAGGTATGCACATCCTTACCAGAGTTACGTTTCTGCAATAGTTTGTGGACCAGAAACTGATCTGCGTGCAGAGAGGAAATGGTCGTACCGTGTATGTCAATGTTCTAGATCGAAACGCACAGGTGCGTGGGTACTGTACGACCTGATATATTGGCAAAAAACAACGAGGTGCTCTTTAATAAAGATATCGGTGCTGAACTTTCCTCGTGATTGTTCTGAAGCGCTGTTGCATGACGTGTTAGTTTCTGTCGGTACTATACTTTATATAGACACAAACATTGAGTCATTTCGGGCACATGCGTTCTATTTCCTATATATATATATACCCGCGTACGACTTTCCTTCTACGAATGAGTCCTGTACGACCATAAAAGTGCGTATCCTGTATGACGATACGTAAAAGCGTGCCTGTCACGATGATGAAGGCGTACCATCCCTGTTACCCAGCTGCGTTGTCTGCTAACTTCATACGTATCCGAGTATTTGCGCCTTGCATTACTAAACACACGTCTTTGAAAAAGCTATAGCAATGTAAGATAATACTGCACAACTGAGGCTGACAATATTCAAATAATTTGGCAAAAGCAGCTGGAATACTATAACGCTATAACAACGTGGTAAAAGCAAGCTATTCAAGCTTGATGAGACCGCAATGCGCAAGGTGCTGTCGTCAAGTCCTGCCTATGCTGTTCATGCATATACGGGAGCATATACACGGCTGCTTCATTCAGTCTTGTACTCAAAACGTAATCGGTTCACTTTTCTCTAGCGAAGTCCACCGGTATAACACACAAAGATATATATACACAAAGATAGATAACAGAAACTCTTCTCATGAGGAATTAATTTATTTTCTAAAATAACTGCCCTTTATTGATGGCCTTTGTTCCCGCTGTGACACGTGAGCACCCCTGATTATGCCACGACGAAAGAAAACAACTTATAAGTCGTCAATCTGACGTGGCGACGACGCTGAAAAATTTCTAGTTTTGGATTTTGTTACATTTACGAATAAGTTGATGAATATTGTCAAGCTTTACTAAGACAACCTTATTGATGAACAGATGGAAAATATCTTAAATGGTACCGAAAAAACAAATTTGCTTGTACCAGCGAAAAACTTTAAAAAAGTTTGAGGGAACAATACCTATTCCGTTTTTTTAATATAGCTCCAATTATCATATCTTTTTTTAAATATAGTCCCAAACAGCGAAGACTGCTGGCTAATAAAGAAAATAATACATAAACAGATTAAAAATAGCGAAATTAAGCTGTGAGAATCAATTGGCATTAAAAATAAAAATAAAGTGGTCATAATTTATACAAAAACTTATCAACATCCAAAAGCATACTCACATAGATCAGCAAGAGAAGTTTGATAACCAAAAGAAAAAGAAAATATAAGTGCCGCTTCACGGTTTTATTTTCACGTACAATGTATACGTACACTCAGTATGTAAATGGGAGCTCTTGGAACATTTCTCGCCCGCCATGTTAGCTTGGTGATTCCAGGCAACGGTGGCCACGTTTCGACAAAGACGAAATGAGAAAATATCCTCGTGCATGTGCTTAGGTACACGTTAAATAACACCACGTGGTAAAACTTAAACCATACGCATGGTCAGTGGGTTCACACGACAGGACTGCGGAACTCTCCTCAAGGTCCTCCTTAGTAGCTAGCCCCCTCGTGGAAGCGTACATCCGATGCCGAAGAGGCGCGTCCTTGGATGCATAGTTTTTGTGTGCACAGGTGAGTAAGGTGGGCCAGAAAAGCCCGGGGGTCAGAAAAGCCCGAGATTTGCGCTCCTCGTGGGTTTGATGGATGAGTTCTCGCAGCCAGAAAGAGAGTTGGGCGTAGGCGTAAAAAAAGCTTCCAGGGGTTCTATATATCTGCCTCTGGTGAACGCACGCGACTCGCTTGTTTCTCTCGTCCATGGCTTCCGTCTTGACGCAGCTGTGCCTACGACTCGGTGCTCAAAACAAACTTTAAATAGCAGTAAACCTATGTATGTAGTTCTTCGCTCGTGGAGAAATAACGTTGACACCAGTCACATAAGTATTAGACTAAAGTAATAGTCCTATACAAGAAGTTGACATATTTAAATATCTGGGCATTATTTATGACCAACGTATACATCGGGAAGTGCATATTTAGAGCGTGTACTGGAAAGACGCGTGTGGATGTTCCCACCTCGATAAAGCAAGGCAATATTTTCACCGTGAAGTACTCAAATCTCTATATTACGCGTTGGCCATATCAGTTATTTTTTAGAATCATGGGGCGTAACTTAAACTACATACCTACAACCTTTACAAAAAGTACAGAAAATGGCACTGAAAATTAATCTTAACCGTAGCAGTGATATAATTCACTACATTTTCCGGACACGGCAAGTGTTATCGCCTAAGGCTCTGTGTAATCATACGATTTAAACTTCAGTTACTAGAATTATGTGCACTAACTTTATTCCTCGTAACGTGTATTGTTTTCCGGCGCGCAGTACAAGACAAGCGCTCAAAGGCAATCTGAATTAACAAAAATGTTATGATGTATAAGGTGAACGAGTGATTGAATTTAATAGAACTAAAATGTGAAATATCCTACCCTTCGAGTTTAAAACAGCACGCAACTTTAAGCAGTGTAGTAAATTCATTTTCCTTGCGAACCAGGATCTTTAACGTATCTACTATAACTATTTGAGTGCACTTCGTGAAAACCATTGTGCGTTTGTTTGTCTGTTGAGATATGTAATTGTGTACCTATCTGGTAAAAAAAATGCACTGACCTGTGTATGTTTATTATTAACACTGGACAGGACACTAGCCTTCCCAGGCTATCAGTCCAGATATCTCTACATATGCCTTATTGTAAGAAGAAATGAAAATAAAGCACTTGACAAAAAAAATCAGGCGCGCATCACTGTTTTGCAGACTGCAAAAAGCAAGAGGGGGGGGGGGGTGCGCATGTATCCAAAAGACTCGCGATGCACTCGGCGCTTTGCCAACGCTACGCTTCGCGCAGTTGTCGAAGCTTGCGAAGGACCGTATAAATGATACCGTACCATTTATATACAAAGAATGAAGGCAAAAATGGTGGTTAATTAACAAATTAACAGCGACAGGAACAAAAGACAGTTTGATCGGTTGCTAAGCAGAGCGATATATATATATATATATATATATATATATATATATATATATATATATATATATATATATATATATATATATAGCTCTGCTTCATAACCGATCAAACTGTATAAGTTAACGTGTGTTGAAGTTTTACGTCCAAAACCCACAATACGATTATGAAGGACGCCGTTGTGAAGGGCTCCGGAAATGTTGACCATCTTATATTCTTCAACGTGCGCTTACATCTAAGTACACGGGATATTCTTCCGAAGCCTTCTTCGCTTGCATTATAGTTATCTAATACGAAGCGTTATTTCATTTTCCCAAAATGTATTTTATTGTCTTCTTTCTTCAGCATATTCGTCCCCCTACTGCGCTGTTTGAAGTTCTAGTATGTCATATCAACTCACCCAAGCATCCACGTAGCGGTGACTTTTGCTTTAATACAAAACTGCCCTATTTCGTTCACACATTCAGTACTTGAAAGTGCTGGAATGCTTGTGACCGTTAGCTAAGAGCGTGCACTATTTACAGCATGTTGGCGTGGCAACATCGAAGCTTCTGGGCAAAAGCTCGCCCACAAGTTCAACCAATCTCTGTAATCCCGTGATGGTCACTAATTTCGATGCGTAAGGGTAGCGCAGTTGGCCAGTGGTCAATTACGAGCCAGCTCTTTGAGAGACTGCAGGAGTGGAAGGCAGTAAAATACGCCTTCCAACTGAATGCGCCAGAAAGTAGTACGCCATTCGGACGTGCTGTGCGAGTTTTCCCCTTTTCTTTCCGTGATGCCAATTAGTGAAGCTAACTGTAGCATTGTTCTTCTAGCGAGACTGGAAGAGTCTTCAAGAGTTTAACTTGTCAGCAATAAAAGCCGAAACACGCGAGGTGGAAGCATTTCACCTCCGCCTCACGTATAATTCGTCCGCGATCTCGACGACCTCCATCGCTGGCAGCGCTTGCTGTGCACAGGAAAAGATCTCCAATGGTGATTGATGACAGAAGAAGCCCGCCCTTGTTAGGCACAGTAACTTGAACGAGAAAATCCTCAGTTTAATGCGTCCTCATTAACTTGCTTCGCAGCTTAATTGTGACGAATGGGTTTTCGCCGTGCTTGGTGTGAAACATGGGCGCATACAGTAACATAGGTATCACGCGCAAATGTTTCTGCTTAGTCGCCGATGAAGGTACAGGAGTGACGACTCTTATACTAGAACAGAAATCGAAATTGTGTCGAGGAAGTGCGAAATAAAGAGATTGAGCAATAGGACAAATGCTGCAGATGAAGTCACCATCTCACTTTCTCTTGGTCATATGCTTTCACTAAAACGAATGATAGTGTCACATAAATTCGTAAATAATTTATGTCTTCAAGTGTATACACTGTTGGTAAGCCGCTAAACTTCTGAAGTTTTCAGTTCACTCTTTTACTAAAGGATAAATAAGTCATTCCTCGATATAAGATGAAACACATTAGATTTACTTCCCTGCGACATACCAGGCTTTTCACTACGTTCGATGGTCTTTAGCAAGCAACGATAACCTTTTTTCGAAGCTCCCCGCATCACGCTGCTCTATAATTTTCGGCAGCACAATCGTCAAAGGATGAAGTAGTGGAATATCTTTTCAACTGCTTCGATTGTATTACCGTACACATTGCAAGTTATATAGCAGACCAAACTTTATATAACGCCAATCTCTCTCAAACAACAGTGACAGTGGACGCGATGTTTATTGTGCTCGATGGAACAACAAATCTTGACAGAATAGCTGTCGTTTAGTCACAATTCTCTCTACACTGTAAACAGAAATAAGCCGAGATGGGAGTAAATGACCTTGTCCTCTAGCGCACGCCCCGATGGGAGTTTTATAAACACCGTCCGGAGGGAGTAAAAAATTTACTCCCTATCAGTAGGGGGTTTTTGCATGGTGCCAGGGGGTTTTTATTTACATCCATTGGGGAACTTTTTCAGGTCAGTATGAGAGTAAATTTTTTGCATCGACCGAGAAAAAAATTACGTCAGCAGCCGTACCATGCGCAAGCGTAACTTCAATTACATTACATTTAATGCGCACAACAATGATTACAGTACACAAACATTATCACAACGTTCACGTAATATCTTTTTTTTCTTTATTGCCTTCTTGACTACATGTCAAGCTAATATTGTCACGACGTCAAAACAGGTCTTGCCGTAGAGACTGAGACACCAGAAGCAGGTCGATCTTTTTAATTAGAACGCGCAAGCGAGTTCTTCTTCTTCGTCCATTTCGCAGTCCTTCGTGGCACATGCACAACTGTCATCGTCTTTCTTGGGCAAGCACGTGACATTTGCCTCCCTCCGAAAGAAGCATCGTCCCGATGCGCAACTTAGGTGCTTTACCAGGCGTATGAAGTGGTCGTACAAAAACGGTGACCGGGAGCTAATTAACTCGATAAATACGGTTTCATACGCACGACGTGCACGACTTCGGGCAAACGCATTTGGCGCTTAGAACTACAATTAGTGTCGGGAACGACTTCGTAGTTCACGTTGTTCAAGCGTCGCGTGACGCTGTATGGACCAAAGTACCGTCTTAGCAGTTTCTCAGACAGTCCACGTCGACGTATCGGAATCCAGACCCACACTTTGTCGCCTGGTGAATAGCTAACAAACTTGTGTCGGGTGTCGTAGCGTTGTGCATCTTGATGCTGCTGATGACAGATGCGCAAGCGCGCGAGCTGTCTGGCTTCTTCGGCACGCTGAGTGAATCCTTCGGCGTCTACATGGATGTCGGCACACTCATGTGGCAACATGGCGTCCAATGTTGTCGTGAGTTCGCGACCATAGATCAGACTGAACGGTGTCATTCCAGTTGTTTCTTGTCGAGCGGTGTTATAAGCAAAGGTCACGTACGGCAATATCTGATCACAGTTTTTATGTTCCGTGTCAACGTGCATACTGATCATGTCTGTGAGGGTCCTAAAGAGGCGCTCGGTCAGTCCGTTTGTCTGCGGATGGTATGCAGTTGTTCTCCGGTGAGCTGTACCGCTGAGTCTGAGAACCGACTCCAAAAGCTCTGCGGTGAAGGCAGGTCCTCTGTCTGTGATCACTGTTGTCGGAGCGCCATGCCGAAGGACGATGTTTTCGATGAAAAACTGAGCGGCTTCTGCTGCTGTGCCACGCTGCATAGCTTTAGTCTCCGCATAACGGGACAGGTAATCAGTGACCACAATAATCCATCTGTTCCCTGTTGTGGAAGTTGGAAAGGGACCCAGGAAATCCATTCCAATCTTGGTGAACGGCTTTTCTGGTGCTTCGACTGGATGTAAAAGACCGGCTGGCTTGCTGGGAGGCGCTTTGCGTCTTTGGCAGTCGATGCACGTTCGTTGTGATGGTTAACAGCAGCAGGTAACTTTGGCCAGTAGTACTTGCATCGTAGTCGGCACAATGTTCGGGTGTAGCCTAGATGACCAGAAGTTGCTTCATCATGGCACGCTTCCATAATTTCTTTTCGAAGAGAGGCAGGCACGACGAGCAAGTGCGGGTTACCGGTTGGTGAGAAGTTTTTCTTATAGAGAACATCGTTTCGCAAGCAAAAAAAAAATTGCTCGCAGCTTCCCTCGGGGGAACACTGAGGAGGATGCGGAGCATATAATTGGTTAACGGGGTGTTAAAGTGCGACTTACTTGGGTCGATGGCTAAATTGGTTAACGTGGTTGTGAAATGGGGTGTTAAATTGCGACTTACTTGGGTCGATGGCTAAATTGGTTAACGTGGTTGTAGGAGGGGGTGTTAAATGAGTGAACACGTACACACGTATGCGAAAGGGCGGCGCTGGTCGAAGGGACGTCGATCATTGTGTTTGTGGATTCGTTGGAATTCATTTCACCGCGACCTTGGACGTCGACGCGCCGTACAAACCAACCGACGAGCGGCAACTGAGCGAGCGAGCGCCGACCTTGAGTATATATACAGCGCGACGGCGCATGCACTGTCAGCTGTTGAATGTTCTCGAAGCGCGACGGCGCATGCGCGTCCACTGGAGAATCAGGAGAATTGTAGAATGTTCTCGAAGGGGAGAAGCGCGCGCGGCACAGATGGTGGGTGACGGTGCATGCGCGCGTCAGCTGTCGAATGTTCGAGAAGGGGGGAGAAGCGCAACGGCGCATGCGCGCGCGTCAGCTGCCGATGTTCTCAAAGCGCGACGGCGCATGCGCGCGCGTCAGCTGCCGATGTTCTCGAAGCGTGACGGCGCATGCGCGCTACATTATACAGCTAGCGAATGTTCGTGAAGAGGAGAAGCGCACGCGGTGTGTAGAGGAGGAAGGGTACACAGATGGTGGAGGAGTGAAGCGCGCGCGGTGTGTAGAGGAGGAAGGGATGCACAGATGGTGGAAGAAGGAGGAAGAAGCTTGCGGACGGCGCCGCACTACAAGCCTCGAGTATTAGATGCTCCGCATCTAAAATATGGCAGTCCTCTAGCAAATAACCGCGGCACGTCTTTACGTCGTCCTTCTAAATATTCAATGAGTGGTAACAGCTCAGGGTCACTGCGCTGCTCTTGTGCAATAGTGGCCGTGTTTACAACTCCCAAGAATGCCGCGTCGATGTTTTCGTCATCAGGAGCGACAGTTTCCACTGGCGACCGTGAGAGACAGTCGGCGTCGGTGTGCCTCTTCCCAGATTTGTAGACGATGGTCATGTCAAACTCTTGAAGTCTTAGGCTCCAGCGCGCCAAACGACTAGATGGATCTTTAAGGTTGGTGAGCCAGCACAAAGAGTGATGGTCACTAACAACCTTGAAGGAGCGGCCGTACAAATACGGACGAAATTTGATGACTGCCCGCACCACGGCGAGACACTCCTTCTCGGTGGTCGAGTAGTTCTCCTCCGTGCGAGAGAGAGTTCGGAGAACTGGTGGTCGTCTCATGGAATTCCGTTGCCACCAAGGTACAGCCGCGGGTCGTGGCTGGAAGGGTGTCGCCACAAATGACGGTGGAGGACGACGGACCACATCAGCGTAGCTCGCTGGATGTGGCTCAGGACTTGGCGCCGGTGGTGTAACGGCTTGCCTCAACTCCTGGCGGACGATTTCGGCAACAGATGCGACGGGCGGTTGGGTAGGAGGGACGCAGAGGGCCCGAAGTTCCTCACGCAGTATTTCCCTAATCATTTGTCGTAGGGAACTTTCACACACGGCAGTGTTCTGA
Organism: Rhipicephalus annulatus; assembly: GCA_013436015.1. NCBI lineage: Eukaryota > Metazoa > Arthropoda > Arachnida > Ixodida > Ixodidae > Rhipicephalus > Rhipicephalus annulatus. The sequence continues at coordinate 17,983 of WOVY01001012.1, read as the reverse complement.
GCTGCAGCACTTACTGCCGTGTGGTTCGGCAGGCGGTCAAAGTGTCGGTATCGTTGTCGCAGTGCGCACTCAATGACAGTCGCCTCTCTTATGAATTCATCTACTGTTGTAGGAGGATTTCGTACGAGGCCCGCAAACACTGGTTCTTTGACACCCTGCATTAGGTGACGCACCTTCTTCGCCTCGGGCATGTCAGTGTCAGCTCGTCGAAACAGACGGATCATACCCACTGCGTACATGGCGGCTGTTTCGTTGGGTTTTTGTGCGCGAGCCTCAATCAGTTGCTGTGCGCGATCCCGTCGGTCCGTGTTCAAAAATGTGGCGAGGAGCTTTCGACGGAAATCCTCCCAAGATTGGAAAGTAGCCTCGTGGTTCTCGTACCACGTGCGAGCGCTATCTTCCAGGGCGAAATATGCACGGCCAAGTTTGTGCTGTTCGTTCCAGTGGTTAGATACAGCGACCCGTTCGAACTGTTCGAGCCAGTCCTCGACATCCTCGTACTCTTCCCCATGGAAAACTTCAGGAACGCGAGGATGTTCAAGAGTCACCTGGGAGGGTAGAGTGGTCTGCGATGGAAGGGTAGCCGTGGATGTGGTAGGAGCTGCCATGCTGGTTTTAGGCGGAACAGGTACGGACTCCGGACTTAGGCCTAGTAGGCGCCGCTGAATCGGTGCACCGGAGTCGTGACGAGGGTCTGGGTCTCTGGACTAGGTGAACGGGTCCGAGCAAGACTGTCCTGCATCCGGTTGTAGGCTCCAGCACCTCCACCAGTGTCACGACGTCAAAACAGAGGTCTTGCCGTAGAGACTGAGACACCAGAAGCAGGTCGATCTTTTTAATCAGAACGCGCAAGCGAGTTCTTCTTCTTCGTCCATTTCGCAGTCCTTCGTGGCACATGCACAACTGTCATCGTCTTTCTTGGGCAAGCACGTGACAATATGACAATCACTATCACACGTTTGACTCGTTATGACGCATGTTCACGTAATATCACAACATTCGCACTCACCGCAGCTTGCCACACGCAGTACACACCTACCATATAGTCACCGGGTATATAAGGCACCACATTCTTACCACCCATGTAGCCCTGGTGAAAGCCTTTTTTCGCTAATAATTAAGCAATAAATACGCACGGCGTAAGTATGAACTTGTTGTGGTCTGATGTAAGCACTTCAACACACATGCCTTTTATCCTAAGCCTGCCTAATATTCAATATTTTTCTACTATAGCGAAAAAGTTTAATCAGTTGACGCTCTGTCGTACAGGCTGAATTTGCATTAGCAGTACTGTTTGTGGACCCGTAAAATGCACTGAATCATACACAAAGTGCGCGCGGCCTTGAATGAACACATTAACGAGGCACATTTAGCAGCTCCAGCGATGAACCGAGGTAGACCGCCGCTACCGCGTTCGGCGACTAGGCCTCACTCACGAGTACGGCACGGTGATTCGATGAATGAGAGCTGGCGATCACAAAATGCTTGCTGATGTGCAGTTTACGTCTCGTTGTTTTTCCCATGCACAGAAATAGGTGTCCGCTATCCACGCAGTTTAAGCTACGGAGCGATAGACTTAAACGAATGAGACGGTTCGCAGTCGTTGTTCCCGTTACTCGCATGCATTGCATGTATAGCTCGCAGAGCTCGCCACGGCGGCCGGTGCGCAGTGCGAGTTCGATACGATGCCGGCTTGATACCGACGCCATAGCGAGGCCTTCCTACCGCTTAGATGTTGCAGCCGGTGAAATACCGGTGACACTCCGAGAACTCACCATCGGCGGAGACGGGGCGAGCGCGTCGCCGGCGCAACTCTCACACCGGTTACTGACCCGCCTGCCGTGGTCGAGCGAAGCCTACTTCGAACCGCTTCGAAGTTTTACGGTGCAATCGCTGACAATCGTACTCCGCCTCGTTCGGCGCTCGCCTTGTAATTAGTCATTGACAGCTGCGGTCGCAAGGCGCAGAAGATTGTTATACATCCCAGCAGCCTTCATTTTTTGTGAAACACATTCTTTGCCTCGCCGGTGGTCGGTGCTAGCTCGTAGCGCTTGCCGCGGTGGCCGGTACGCAGTGCGAGCTCGATACGATGCCGGCTTGATACCGACGGTATAGCGAGGCCTTCTTACCACTTAGATGTTACAGCCGGTGAAATACCGGTGACACTCCGAGAAGCCACTCTCGGCGGAGACGGGGCGAGCGCGTCGCCGGCGCAACTCTCACACCGGTTGCCAGCCAGCCTGCCGTAGTCGAGCGAAGCCTATTTCAGACCGCTTCAAATTTTTTCACTGTTAAACTCCAGGAGCAGCCGCTGATGATCGTAACAACTTACTTTTGCTACCATTAATTTATTCTTCGAAGTTTTTTGTTTCTCGGCCCTTTGAAGCGCGGCATTCACGACGTTTTGTTGAGGATTCGGACCGATGGGCAGCGTGGTTTAACGGTGCGAAATATATTGAAATGTTCACAGTAAATACCAACCGGTCGTTGCTATTCTTCGCTGCACTTATAATTTTGTTGCCTGTTGACAGATGCTTACACGGTTAGCCACACAAAGCACATGTGTTTCACACCGACGTGCAAACATATGCCCGTAGAAACACACACACACACACACACACACACACACACACACACACACACACACACACACACACACACACACACACACACACACACACACACAAACACGCGTCACGCCCAAAGAGGGTTTTTAAAGCACCTATAGGGAGTTTGTAACCATGTGACCTGAAACTCCCTGGGGAGTTTAACAAGGTCATGTCGTTCATAAACTCTGTGATTAAGCAGGGGGCGTTTTACGATGACATGGGCCGAGTTCACTCCCTACCAGGGAGTAAATAATTGGGGCAGGGGAGTTTTGTGGGCTCATGTGCTGGAGAAACTCCCATCTCGGCTAACTTTTGCTTACAATGTATGGGGCACGCACTTGCAGACAAAACAACGCATGATATTAAGTAGCTTCGGAATTTTTGTGAAAAGCATTATATTATGCAAGTCTACGAACACACACACGCTCCGAGGTAGCCAGGTATAGAGCCTTAAAAAAGACAAGTCCTCTCGTCGAAACGTTTGCTGCACTGACGCCCCGTGTGCCGATGACACACAAGAATCGGAGACTTAATGAAGGGTGGCAGTTAACTGTATTAAAAATGGCTTTTTTAATATTAACCGCAATTACATTTCACGCTCGAAAGCATTCCACATTCCAGTACACCATATGAACACACGCAGATATCGGTGCTCTATAAACATAGCTCACTATATGGTGCATTAAATCTCAGCACTTAACTAAGTAACTTCGCTCGCTAACGCTATCCTATTGGACGTCATAGCTTTCGCTATGAGGCACACGTGTGATCCCCGACAGCGCCATTGTCCGTCTTCATTCATAACACATCAAGCTTCGGTTAGTGCCGCAACGCTAAAAAAAAAAATGTCACGCTAGCTTTCAACACACACCTAAACCCCGTCGACAACCGTATTCGTCCTAGCTGTGTAGAGTGCGAGAACTGCGCCATGCCTGGCAATAAATGACGTGCTTCGCACGCGCTGTACTTCAGAGAAAGTGAAATAATGCCGGAATCTCTGGCATGCACCGATAACAGACAACGTTTTGAAACGCTTGTTTTAGTCTCATGGTCAATATACTAATTGGTTCGAACTACGAAGGCCATTGTGTCTTCGTTTAGAGACTTTTAAAGGGACTCGCGACTGTGATGAGCGCTTTCGCGTAGATTAATCATTTTTTTGTTCATGTTAGTGTTTTTTTTCTTTCGCAAGCCATTTGGTAATATCTTTGATTGATGACCTAGTTTTTCCATGAACGAAGCGCCGAAGTAGCGATAATATTTGTTGGAATTGTAGCTTTAACTAAGCGACAGTTGCAAGGAAAAAGCGATATAAAATTCTTCGACTCACGTCCCACAATCGAAAGGTCGCAGGTGCCTTTCATGTCGTTACGCTCGTGGCACTTCCGTAATCTTAAAACGCATGCATGTGCTGCCCAAGAACGCAGTTGTGTTTATTACGTCGTAGTGCATAATAAGCGAGCCAACTCACGTCGTCCCACTTCTTTTTTCCTTGTTTGCTTTTTTTTCCCCACAATTAGTTTGACTGGTAGGTAAAGCGTCTGTGTTTAATTATGCACACCTTTGGCGGGAGGGAAAAGAAAAGGGGGGGGGGGACATGTGGCACTCGTTCACTGTGCATCGTGCATGAATGCCGATGTGTGGACGGACTTCCAAGCACGTGGAAATAAACATTTCCCAACAGAGAGCATAACTCCAATTTCCTGCAAGCGAACGCTGTGCACATCCTTCGCAATTTCGGTAGTATGACACTGTGAAGATGTCGAAATACCTTGAAGTGCTGAACACAATTATGCTTGATCTTCGCGCATTCACGCTTATCCACGAGAAACAACACCGTACATATCATTACGGAGGTATTTCGATAATCCTGAATTGCGAGGTCATGAGGCAGTCTTTTTGCACCGCGATGCTTTTTTTTTACGCGTGCGCTTGGTCGTGTACGTCACAAGCGTGCAAGCTATTTCATCGGGCTCTCATGAGAAAAAAAATCAGATTTTGCCTGCGCGTCAAGGTTGCATCGCTTCGACTCAAGGAATAAACTATGCTTCGTTACAAAATAAGGAAAGGAAAGGAAAGTATTGTTGTGTCCAGTGTTTTCATCAAGGCAAATTCACATTAAAATGCATCGTACTTATCCGTATGTAACAATACATTTGAGACATTAACGACCCGAACATTGGCGAAACAATGCACAATGTGTCTGTTCAGGGCGTAAAGTACTGCGTAGTTATGTTGCAATAGCTGAGAACCCATTCGAGAGTCATTGTGGCGTGAAAATGTTGCACGGTAGAAACATTAGACATATGGAACTTTGGTTAGATTGCGTGAGGCGAGCCAGCTCGTCAGTTTACCACGACCTCGATAGACTGTCAGCGCTCAATGATGGAAACTTAGTTTTACGTTCACCTTTAGCGCAGCCGTTATTGTGAGCGTACGTAGGAGCGCTGTATCACAGCCACGTACGGAACCCAAGAATACGGTGCTAAAATAAAATTTGCCACACTGCATAAATTCATGTCGATTTCATAGAGGTGTTTCGATTCAAACTGTTCGAAGATGTTGAACACAGACAGAATTCTGTCGCGTGTCACTTCAGGTTCTGCTCTGCCAATATATCCGACGTTATAGGTCACTGACATCGTCTTATGTCTTGCTGGCATTGCTGATGTCCAAGGGAGTCTTTATTTCAGCCACCAGTACCAAAGATTATGCAAAGGCTTGCGTGCAAAAAAAGGCTTACAGTATGCATACCGAGAAACACAAAGTGAAGATCGTGACAAAATGGTATACAACCTGCACGCGGAAAATTCGATCTTCAGTAGCGCTGGGAGTCTTTGGTAAAAAAGAAATCACAGCATATATCCACGGGGTAAATGATGATGAATGGGGCAAAGCGTCCGTCCGTCAGTACATCTAGCGAACGCACCAAGTAGCGCCATCTCGCATCTTTGCATCATATATTCATCAAGTATCGACATCCAGCGGATATTCCAGGGACTAAACGAGAGGTGGCTGCATACTTCTACTACTACTACTACTACTACTACTACTACTACTACTACTACTACCACTACTACTACTACCACCACCACCACCACCACCACCACCACTACTACTACCACCACTACTACTACTACTACTACTACTACTACTACTACTACTACTACTACTACTACTACTACTACTACTACTACGTACATCGAGGATGCACGACCCATGGCTTAAGGAGCTTCGACTCTGAAATGTGTTGCGTGTGCACGATAGCAGAAAAAAATTAGGGGAACGTGCAGCACAGTCAAAGCGACAGCTGGATGATTGACCTCTCAGAGCCTTCTTTAACAGTGTTTGGGTAACTGTTACAAGAACACTTGCAGGGTACCCCCTACGCGATTAGTCATTGTGTAGCAGGGAGGTATTCACTATGCCATCTTTCGTCATTTTTCAGGGAAGCGTGGTTACCGCTACACACTTGCAAAAACTTCCAAGCAATTTTCGATTCTGCAGTGATGTGGCTGACGACGATGAAAAATCATGCCTTGCGCTGTGGTAATGGGTTGTACCACTCTACGTCCAACTCGTTACGTCATTCGCGTTGTGTGACACCTGGCGCTGTTCTTTTGCAGTTCTAAAGCGCTTTATTACACATATTAATGCGATTCTTTACCCGACATTGGGCCTGCCTAGGCTCAGTTTGCAATGGCGTTCCAAGCACCGTCGTAGCTCGGTGGTAGAATGCTGGGCTGGCACGCAGGCGACTAGGATTCGAATCCCATTGTGTTTTTTTAATTTTCTACAATTATTTCTCACATTGCGTGATAGTGGTTATGAACCCTGGCGGCGGCGGACAACTACGGCGCACGAGAGCCCTGTTGTGATCTGATAACAGCTTTCGTTGCAATACAGAACGCACGCAGTATTTAACTTTGATAGCTGCTATTGCGGCAAAGTAATAGAAAAGGAGGAAGAATATCAATACAGCGTATATACTCAAGAGGCTGCAGTCGGTCTTGAAGTTTTCCGGCCGTATACCTCTTTCACAAGACTACAATGGCTCCGTATTTGCCGCGCGGAACGGGGACAGGCGCACATTAACCCACTGGAGCAGAATACTCAAGTCTAACTCATGACCGATACCCAGATTGCCTAAACCGGCATTAGAAGACTGCAGACCTTGCAAGCGCGAAGACCCTACTTTCTGTAAAAACTGCCCTTCGGCCCAACCGTGGTGCATAGCGTGAACCGTGGAGATCCGCACTCACGCAGCCATGCAGGTCAAACTTTTGAACCATCGTGGCGTGGCAAACTTGCGCGGGTAAGTTAATTGGCGAAAGCGCGCTTCCCATTAGCGCGAGAGAGCGTGGAGATTGTATAATCGCATTTCCAGCTCGGTCATCGTGGCCGAGCGGACCGTTACGATCTCGGTTCGGTAAGCGCGGGCTGACGTGTGTAGCAGGTGCGCTCGTGTTACCTTACACTGTGATTAGAGGAGCAACATCTGCGGACCTTTCCTGCGGTAGCGGTCGACTGGTGTAGCCACTCTTCAAAGCTATGAAGTGTTGATGCGGTGTACAGGTGTACAGGCCGATGACTTCTGCTAGAAGTCATGGGAGTGAAAAAATTTGTTTTTTTTATTAATAACACCTAATTTTAATACAACACTCAATCAATTCGTTACCACACGGGTTATGGGCATTGGTTATTGGAAAGGTTGTGTAAACTCCCACTCAGATCTAAGTTTAATTAATACGTGATTATTTAATCCAGATGGGATATCGTTCACTACTTTAAAGTCGGGCTATTCGAGTCGGAATGACATTGCCTTTCCTCGCACAATTATCTTTTCTCGTAGCCAGAACCTCACTCTCCAGGTCCAATGCACTCGAAACATCTAGCCGGCCTCACGTGATGCTAAAATGGATAACGTACGTTGGTAAAAAGAAGATATTAGTTCTTACAGCTGTTTTCTTCATTTTTGCGGCCCAAATGAGAAATTCCTTTGCGTGAATCCTGGAAGGAGTGGTTTAGGGTTCGCCTCTATTCATCACCGCCAGTTGTCGCACATATTTTCCACTCACGTTGAAAAAAAAAAAAACTTCCCAGGCTGACCTACGATGTCCAAGAGGACTTGTTATTCCATAAACCCTTCAGATGAGCGTTTCGGCCGCCTGCCTTATTCAGTACATACCGTATTTATCTAATTTAAAAGTGCACCTGTTAGGGGGCGGGGGGGGATGGGAATAATATAGGTCTGAAATTTCATGCGCGTTGGATTCGGGTATAAGCTGAAACTACACCATAGCTGCCCGCCATCATGGCTAGTATGTGATGTGACTGCAGATTTGCTGCTGGCAACAATGGTGGAACGTTTGCCTGCGGCTTTCTGCATCGATGGAGGCATTTGCAATAGGATCCGTGCTTTTATTGCGGGATCTGTCAGCCACCTTGTCCAAGACTGAATACTGCAGCCACGAAGACACGCCATGATTTGATTTATATGTGGAGTTTAAAGTCCCGAAACAACCACATGATTATGCGAGACGCCTTAGCGTAGGGATCCGAAAATTTCGATCCCCTGGGGTTCCTTAACGTGCGTCCAAATTGGAGCAAACGGGCCTACATCATTTTCACCTCCAACGAAAATGCAGCCGCCGCAGCCGCGATACGATCCCGCGACCTGCGGGTGAGCAGCCGAGTACCTTAGCCAACTAGACCACCACGGTAAGACAATGCGTGTCGTGTAACCTACGAGAATAGCGTTAAACGTTAATTAAAACTAAGTTCTTTTCCATAGGTAGGAGAGGCGGCAACAGACGTGCAGGCCACCATTCCGGCGTGCCTTGCATTCGCGACTGGCGAAAGCCGCATACAAGTGGATGTGCGAGTGCACGTCTTCAAGCAAAGGCTGCAATGGTCCACACGCGGGGCGATTTCTAGATATTGAAAATGAACGGGTGAGTGACCAATACATTTGCACGTTTCCTTCGTTCGTGAAAGATGTATGCACGTTAGTAGCGGAGCGCAATATTTATTACTATTTCTTAGGTGAAGAAGAATGGGTGCGCGTTGGAGTAGGGGCTTGCAGTATTTTTTTCTTTTTGGGTCATGTAAATCGGGTGCGCGTTGTAGTCGGGTAAGTACGGTAATTCCAACAGTCTTTGCAGAGACGGTGTTGTATAAACTATCATAGGGCCCATGCTATAACGAGGATTCCTAACTTCCTTAAGTCAGGGTGTGTCTTCTCTTGTAGTACAATCATTAACGGAATGTTTTGCCACAGATTTTTGCTTAATATTTGCGCGATTTCGTTGGCATTGCGGAGACGTAAACAATTGGGCAAAGGCACCATGCCATGGCTTGCATGCCCATATGTTTTCTATTCGGTTGCTTAAAGGGCAGATTCAGCCCGGGGGCTCCATTTTAAGTATAAGTAAAGGAAGTATTTATTTTTTTTTCAAGAAATACATCACCCAATGGGATTAGGTTTGTTGTGTTCAAAACAAAGAAAACATGAGATTGTTTTATTGCCTGTAGAAGTCCACTTCTGATTTTGGCACTCTATATTTTTTTTACAAAAGTTGTGTGTCAAAATAAACAACAGGGGAACGCACAAAGACCTTCAGCACTAAAGACGACGCTGGACGAATTAGAATTGCACACGCCCCACAAGGGCTTCAATCTGCATAGCCAAACGTCTAGCGATATCAACTAGTCGACCTAATTATCCCGTTACAAGAAAAAGTTATAAATGTGAAATTTGCGGCGAGTATTCAGGTTATCGGCCTCGTGCGCTTGTCTGTGTGCCCTTTTCTGTTCTTGTCTTTCGCGCATTTCTCTCGCAAAAAATATAAAATAAAAAAGTATAAATTTTGCAACTCCAACTGTGCTCTACGGTATAAAAGAAGTTATCAGAACCCTGTGAACTGTGCCTGTTATCACGTATCAATCAAATAAAACTGATATGCTAGATTCAAATACGATGAAAAAAAAATTGTAAGAAGGGTCGTGGGCTTATAGATATGATGAAGACAAGGCTCTAGCCTTGAAGAAGACAAGTCCGCCAGTCGAAACGTCGGCTAGAGCATACAACACCTGCGTACGGGTTTTTTTTTTTTTCATCGTAAACTTCCATCTTCCTCTTCCTACCATTTTTTTTAAATTCTGCTACGAATTATGAAATTAACTTATGAGTAGGACTTCAGCAGAATTTTATATAGTAAGCATTCTAGCAATTTCAAGCAGGGTGCAAGATGAAATAAAGTGTTCCTTACATGATGTAACAGACGCATTTCACAGAACTATGTGATTTATGCACTTATGTGGCACACTTAGTGCTTCTATTTATAACTTTCTGAATTCCGTAATCAAATATACTCCTGGCCCTCTGATTAAGATACATCATCATCATCATCATCATCAGCCTGACCACGCCCACTGCAGGACAAACGCCTCTTCCATGAATACACCACAACATCCTATCTATCTCATTTGCAACTAACTTCATTGAATACGGTGCAGCGTTATTCTGGGAATACCCTTAACGCATTGTACGCTTACGCACTTATTGAATAAGACATATTACGTCTGCTGTGGCGACCTAGTGGCAATGACGTTGCGCCATTAAACACAAAGACACTTTCGATTCCCGATATGCAAAAGCTTCTGTGTGCATACATAAATGTGCATTTTAAACGACCCCATGTGGTCGAAAAGGTCGTGCGCGCAGGTACTATTCTTTATATGGGGTGCCTCGAGAATCAGATGGTAGTTTTCTTCTTAAGACCAGAAATTTAGTTTAATTTGGCACTTATTCTTACTGGAATGAAACTGCAGTACACGCATTCTCTCTCTCTCTCTCTCACACACACACACACACAACACACACGCACGCACGCACACACACACGCACACACACACACACACACACACACACCACACACACACACACACACACACACACACACACACACACACACACACACACACACACACAGGTTCCTAATTATGAGGTATTTTCTTTTTCGTTATGCAAATTAAGCAGCAGAGCTCTGCAATACTGCAACGGCAACATTTTTCAGAGGGTTCCATATATAAGTGCATAATTTGGGGCAAGTTTCCACATGGGCTACTTTCACCACACAGCAGCACTCAAACGCCTAAATCGTTACGATCAATTACCGACTATCGCGTTCGGTGGTGCTGCCTGAGGGCAGAGTCCCGCCAGTCATGCAAACAAGTATGACGCTCCGAAGCTGTAGTAAAGCTTGATTGACAGGTAAAGAGAAAACCTTGTATTAGAATTGTTAATGCAACAAGATGTTCCAAAGCCACTCCTGGATGCGATAAGATATGCCATATTTAGCAAAGCATCCACCTGCCTAATCACGCCAGTGACCTTCAGCTTACGTTGAATCGCTGAGCAACCTGAGCAGTTCACAAAAAAAAAAATCCAGAAAACAAGTTTTTTTTTGCCCCTCCCGACACAAGTTGCGTGATAGACTGAGAACTGAATACTGTAACACCACGATTTCGCCAGAAAATAAAAAATGTACAACTGTACACAAAAAATAATATTTGGTCTGGCCCCACAGATTTTAACGTATAAGTGCAAAATATGATGCCCAAGTCTATAACAAGCTAGTTTGAAGGAAGGAACAGGTGAGAGATAGTAGAGACAGAGAAGTTAAGAAGTGTAAATGAAAAAAAAATGGTGAGCATATATCTACAGTGAGAAAAGGAGCAAGGATGAATCAAAGTTACGGCCAGCATAAGTCTGTTGCCCTCAGGACTTCGGGCAATGTCATTCTGAACTCGTCGAGCAAGCGCACTGTTGAAGGTTGTTTCGTAATGCTAGGCATAGCGTGTTATGTAGACGCACCAACAGGACTGTATCGTTCTAGCCCGCAGGAAAAAGAGCACTCAAATCACGTTCGTTGGCGTATCGCCGTTGACCGGAAAAACGCAACGTCTCGGAAGGCTGGCTCCATTGTGTGTTTCTCGCCGGCGAAGGGGAGGGGGTGTCTACCAGCGTAAGCGCGCCGAAAGACCGGAAGTACGCATGGCCAGGAGCCAGGCCGAGGTGCGCGAGCTCTTTTGAGGGCGCTGCTTGCATCCCGTTTCATGTACGAGCGGGCAGCGCCGCGGAAAGTTGAAAAAGTGGTACAGTCGGATTAGCTACTGCATACCACTTTCTTCTCCTTTAATTGCTCCTCCCTTCTTCACTAAGTGTATTTGCGCCCCAGTCACGTGTACCTAAGCGAAATAGCGACAGTTCTTCGGTTAGAGCTTATTACGAACGTGAACCACGCGGAAACGAAAACGTAGGTTGAAGATTTCTGGTGAAAACAACTGCACAGAGTCGAACTGATGGGAATGAAGCGGTCGAGCTCTCTCTATTCGAAGTCACTAAGGTAGTGCACACTGACAAGGTAAGCGTGTGAGATGACCTAACGTAACGCACAGCAGAGGCTTCGGGGGTGCTGCGGCGCTTTCTGCGTCTAACCGGTCTCTCCGAACGACTCTTAATTAGTACGTTTTGCATATATGTGCATGTGTGCATTTTTTTACCTCTCTATTTGTCCTCTTTTGGATCCCTTATTTGTAACCCCAGAGCATAGTAGCAATACATTTCTTCTGCCAGGTTGATCTGCCTACCTTCTCTTTTTCATCTCTCTTTTTTCTCCAAGCGTGCGAGTACTCAGGGACCTTTTCCAAGTTTAAATGAATGGGTGGCACCTTTGAAGACCCCGCGCGCCACTCTAACGTGTAGCTGACTCGGACACTGGTCTTACGTGTTTCCACATACTAACGATAATATCTGGGGCTATACGTTCAAAACCCACGATACGATTATGAAAAGACGCCATAGGAGGCGGCTACGGAAATTTCGTCCATTCGTTTTTCGAATTGCATACTAATATCGCACAGTATACACGGACCTCCGAAATTTCACCTCAATTGAAATGCGACCGCTGCGGCCTGTATCGAAATCGCGACGTGGTATCAACCGAGTGGCGTCTACTCCAACGTCTGGAGTAGACGCCACTCGGTTGGTGGAGTAGACAGAAACTCATCTACTCCACCGCGGTAGACCAGTTTTCGTATCTTGGAGAAAGCAGTAAACGAACTTCCAGTCCCCGTTAAAAGGACACGAAAGAGAAGCGATAACTTCGTTTAAGATTGTAAAACTGCACTCTAAAAATTATAATACCATAAGCTTCACTATCGTTAGTTCATAATTATCGGAGAAACTCAAGGCCTGAAGTTGCGTTTTTTTTAAATTTTGCGCAGAAATCTCCGCGCGTGACGTCAAAAGTTTCAAGTGAATTTTCAGTATTTTCGTTGCACTGGCTCGATGAGATTTTTTTGAACTTTCGTATGCTAAGTTTATGACACCAACAGATGATAATGTACTTCATCTTTATTAATTATGTGTAAGCTGCGTAGTACCCAGCAGGAGCCTCCAAAATCTATGACGTCATGGTGTTTGGTGCGCGAATGTCAAGGTGGTGTCTCTACCCACATTTTTTTTCTTTTCGTGCAATTTCTCGCTTACGAAGCGTCGTATATCTCGGTAAGAGTGGTGTTTTTCGGTATTGTGAAACTATAGTTTACTAATACGTGGACAATCGTTTCGCTCATTAGTGTCTCTTTATATGCGAGATAATCACGTGACGTGTGTGGTAATGCCAAGCATGACGTCATACTAACGCCAAAATTTGAATAAAATGGAAAGATTATGCCTAGCATTGTATAAGAGTTGCTATTTGCGAGGGTTATTGGGCAGGGTAGTGGGGAGAGCTGGCCGTAATCAACTTTGTGTTCTATCGTGGTTCGCACTACTGTTGCCAGCATCCTTCTTCCAGAACCAGAGTTGACAGCGAAGTGCCCCTCTACCAGTGACGTCAGACGCGATGCTTCTGCTCAGGTCAAGCGATTTGCGCACGTGTGACAGCGACCGAAGTGCCGCCAAGGGCGCTCTTTAGGGGCATGGAAACGCCGATCGAGCAAATAGGTATACAGTTGAGAGCCCTGGTTAATGCTTGGACACTCCAGATGATGTTAAAAAAACACCAGAACTTGAACATTTCGAAACTTGTACAATCCAACTGTATACAATAACAAGTTATTGAACAGAAAAGTCCACATAATGTTTTCTTCACGCATTCCCACAATGTGTCCAAAGGGTAGAAAAAAAGAAAGAAAAGAGATGCTGATTAGTAGATATCTCAAACAAATCTGAGGAAAACCACCGTCTACCACCGGCACAGCTTTTGCTCCAGTCATGTCACGTGTACGATACTTGCGTCGTCACGTGTCGCATACGTGGTGTGTCCGATCGCGCGATGCACACGTGAACTACGCGAGAACGTGCATTGCGTAAACCCATGACGTTATACGCGTCATCGAGCCACGCTCCCTTTATTTTACTTCCTTTACAATTTGCTCGCAGAATTTCCTGAAAGTCGTCTATGTTACGACGTGGCCGCCTACGTCATCTACAGTTTGATACGACCTAAGTCGATGCGTTAGCGCGCCGTTAAAAATGTGTGCAGTGTACGTGCACTTTATACCTGTAGAACGAGGGGCGGAAATTTATGAGAGCGCACACCACGCACGTCGCGATAAAAATACATGATATAAATGGGAAAACACCAACTTCAGCAGCAGTCGACGTCTTCCCGTAGTGCTATCGGCCATGTTGGTCACGTAATCGAACTACGTGACCGGCATCTGTCGCGCTTAAAGCGAGGGAGGTCGTGTATATATCCTTTAGAAATACGTGGAAGTCCTCGTTTGTCGACGACGATTCAAATCGATGTGCCACAGTTAAGACAACGGGCCAAACAAATGCGTAATTAAAAGACAAAGAAAAAAAAAGGAGCTACTCACAAACCGAACAAGTGAGGTCACGTGTGTAGTTCGGACTATACGTCTTATACAGTTTGATGGCGATAAGAGATGTGCACGAAAGAACAGGATAAAGGAAAGAAATGAAAGAGGGTGGGAAAAGGGGATTTAATGACCGCCGCTTCGATAAGCATCGCTCCACTCAAAGTGTGGTGACGAATACGAGATTAGAGAAAAGCAGAATACCCACCGGCAAAACTGCGGAACACGCTCGGCCCACGTGAGCGGCGACGAATGGCGTTCAGTGGCTCGCCAGTAGGCAACTAGGTGAGAATGTGACACCGGCACGCTTCGGTGCGGTGGCGTATATTATTGATAGGCCAGAGATAACGCGAGACGCCTTGCGAAACTAGCTTCTCTGCGCGGCACTCGTTTCCGCACAGACAGATCTGCACCCGCGAAGACTTGGCGCTGAAAATTGTATCGCATCCGCGTTCGCAAATTCGGTGTCTTTCAGTACAGACGGAAGTGTGAGGCAGGTCCCACCGAAGGCAATCATGACCTTCCAGTTCACGATGGTACGTGTGGTTTAAAGTTGATTAACAGGGCTCTGATATCAACCGCTTTTGTGTGCATACGCCCCAAATTTTCGGACGTGTGTGAGTCCATGGCAAAAGGAAACAAAAAAAACAAATTAGTGTTATTTTCGAAAATAGGGCGATACTGGCCCACCAGCTGCCCGGTATTGACCGCTTGCTAAATTTAAGGATAATATGCGCTATTAAGCCCATTGAATACACATGTAACAGTAATGCGGCTTTGTTAATTCATCATCGTCATCCCGACTCTGAACCGTGCATAATACGTGTTCTCATAATACTTGAACCAAACAGGAGCAAGAGAAAATCAATGTCAAAAGCATGCGGGATAAACAGCAGGCTGCGCGAGTGCACGTATGCAAATCAGTTGTCGACGCTAGTCCCTTTGCACCATGATACGAAACAGCTGCAACGTAAACATAAGCACGCCGGAAGGACATCATGCCACGCCTACCTCGAACAATTGATGTGCGGGGAATTCTGCTTTTTTCTTCCAAACGCGACAGCAACTTCTTCGTCCCTTCAAGGCAGCGCAGCTCGCCATAACCGTAGCCTGTGGAAAAGAGGGCGTTTTCAAGCATCTTTAGTTGTTCTAGTTAACGAACACACGAAAACAAGCACATGTACACAAATGTTATGCAAGTACGCGTGTGTTTGCATGCATGAATGCATCCCCATCCCTCCTCGAAATAAAAACTTAGCTATGCACATACTTATTGTAATAATTCCATAATCAGCAAGAATATTTAAAAACATATAGGTGCCGAATGCTGAATTCCGCAAAGAAAGAACATCCGAAATAAAGTCAATCGCCAGCCACTGCCGCCTTATGGGGATTCCAAGCCATTTGTCATCATCTCTCATTGGCTGGTCCAAGTTAATGCCACCGGTCTGGCGGGATTCGTTGTGAACGAAGGTAAGGCGCGCATACACAAAGACAAGAGAACATACCAAACAACTAACCTTCTTGTGTTCTTGAACAAAAACCGCAACGTGGAATGCACGTGCTTTGCTGTAGTATTCACCTGTCGTCATGAGGACGTGCCATTAGCCACTGAAAATCAAGCCTTTTATGTCGTTCTTAACCCCGAAATGTTCCAATACCACCGAACCATCATGGCGGTTTGAATGCCTGCCTTTTACTTCTCGAGTCTATTGGACTGCCACTACTCTGCACTGAGTGAATAAGCTGTATCGCTCTCCGTTTCTGATATCATTGGCATACAGTCACTATTTCATGTTCGAGAATGACACCTTTGCAGCAAACGCTGAATTCCTTTCCCCTCAAACACGCCACCATGAAACTCCCCAGATGGGCAATGTCACGATTTACTGGATGGCTCGACTCAGCATATCAGCAAAGTGCATCCGTCATTGCGGGCACAAAAAGATGACGTCGGCGCGATACTGGTTCAATGCGTGACGTATGAGCACACCGGCGCGCCATTAATACAAAAAACAAACAAACAAAAGAACGGAAGTCAAATGGCGATATCGTCTTCGACACGAGTTGGAAGACGGCCAAAAATTACGCATGCACTCGTGGCTTCCTACCTTACTCTGAAATGCTTCGCCCACAAGCGATCACGAATGTACCACGTAACGCTTAACGTCATCGTCATCACTTGGCATATCGGCTGTCACAAAGGGCAAGAGAGTGACCGATGACATCGATTTGTGCAACCAGATAATCGTTCAGCTCCTTTAACTCGTGAATTATCCAGGTGCTGCGACGACCGCTGAACTATTCCTCTCTCGATTCCGCCAACTGTCGCAGAAGGACCAAGTTATTCGGGGGGCATCATTTAAGCGCTTGAAGGCATCAAGCCGAGCCGTCCACTGCCGGGCGGACACTGTCACAGACCTATCAGAGTTTAACTTCTTGGCTACAGTGTGCAGTCATCAGCAAGCTGACCTCTAACGTTTCGCAGAGTGTCCTGAAACAGTTTGACACAAGCGAAGCGCAGTTTTGAGTTCGTGCTGTGATGTTAACCATGCATGTTGACATGTTATACTACCCAAGCCTACTGAGGTACGATCTCGGCAACTACGCGTCGCGTTTGATGGCTGGCGTCAGTCGAATCAGTCCGGGTGACGCTGTGGAGCGTTTGAGGTAACATTGTCGACGACTGTGTATCTGTAATAACGGGGGAAGGGACGGAACTCGGCGTATCTTCGGGAAAGGATATTTACAGGATGTACTACGCCGTCTCCGAGTGTCGCTAAGCATTGTTTTTTTTTCGCTTAGTGCACATAACAAAATATAAATATTATACATGCAGAAAGAGGTCCGTTAGGAACAAACTAAATATAAGAAAAGAGAAGAAATATCACTTGTAAACTGTCCAGGAACATACGGAAAAGCTATAGCTTCATGGAAGAAAACGTCATGTTACGGCTGTCAGAAGTCTCCGTATGCTAAAAATTACTTCAGGAATTCCGGAAACTCACTTTGGATAGACCGTATTGCACATACACACAAAAAATGTCTTATGTTATTGTGTTTCTTGGTTACCTTAACTTCTTTTCTATGTTATAGGTTAAGCTCCTTATAGGCCAGGGTCGTTCACTCCTCTGAAGTCGTACACTAGTAGTATATAGTCACCTCTAGTGTATGTGTTGCCCAATAAATGGCGTGTGTGTATATGTCCTTGGGAATAATATAAGTAGAAGGCATTGCAATGAAGTTGCGGATATCCAGCAATGAGTCACATGTATCTAGCACTATCGCTTGTCATGCACGCATTTGTGTTGTGAAAGAAAGACATTGATGGACAGTATGAAGAAAGGAGGGTTCCCAAACGGTACTTTGAAGACACTGTGTTTCAGAGGTGCGCAGCTTATGCGAAAGGAAGCGAATAACATACTCTTACGTTTTCTACGAAACAAGGTTAAGCGATGTGCGGTGAGTCGAGCTAAATGAAA